>JAQQAC010015530.1:5774912-5812669 GCA_029783875.1 Phataginus tricuspis | reverse complement strand
AAGAAGCACAGAAAATGCAATGGCGGTGTTAAGGGTGTGCTATGCAAACATGCCCCCATCAGGACATGCCACAGGTCAGTCTTGGAGTTTCCAGATAATAAGAATAATTTCCTTCATTTGTAGACCAGCATTGCCCTATCAGATACTCTTGATATGTTTTCATATTTAGGTTTCTTTTGTCAGATTATATGCAGAGTGTTTAAAGAGGCAACAAGGTTTGTAGGAAAAGGTTGGCCTTTTGATCAGATCACCAGAACTGCCAAGCAGATGGGGAAGAACATCCCGGCAGAAGGAAAAGCTTGTGCAAAGCCATGCAACAGGCCAGGGCACAGAGGGTCCAGGGTGTGCAGAGGAGGCCGGGGCACAGAGGGTCCAGGGTGTGCAGAGGAGGCCAGGGTGTGCAGAGGAGGCCAGCGTGGCCAGAGCGGAGAGGTAAGGGATGGGGGTATGAAATGGGACTCAACAGGCGGGCAGGAGACACCAGCAGGTAAGCTCACGGACTGCTTCGGGGAGACTTATGGTCGTTGCGAGAGCAATAGGAGGTCAGCCATTCAGGGCATTTAGGCTGGGGTGTGGGGGACAACGGAGCGGCTTGCTCAGACTGCATTTTTATAAGCCTCTCAACTCTGGCTGTTAACTGGAGAGCAGGCTGGAGGACAGTCTGGGGCGGGAGGGGCGTCTGGGGTGGTAGCGGCCCTGGAGGATCTGAGTTTTGTTTCTTTAGGAACCAAGGGAAATCTGAAGGAATTCAAGAGAACAAATAATCATATCATCAACATCTAATCATGTAGCAGCCCACTGGACTCTTGGAAATGGACTAGGCAACAGCGTGGTATCTAATTTCAGCCCTGCCATTTACTAGATGCTAGATTTGGGGCCAGTTAATTCATGGCCTGGCCTGTTTGGGCATCTATTACAAGAGTTATAATACCTACCCCTCTCTAGATTTCTGATTAAATGATTAAAATGAAATAAGTACGAACTTTGCACGCAAAGGATAGGAGAGGGGTGATCCAAGGAGTTGAGGCAGGAAGAGTGACGTCTCAGAGGCAAGCAGGGGGTGTCTGGGTGAATCACGAGAGCCTCTGAGAGGTGCACCCAGTACAAGGCTACCCCACTGTAGGTGGGAAGCACGGCCGTGGGAGGCGGGTCAGAGACCGGCTGGGAGGTTGCTGACTTGAGGCGAGATCGAGAAGGGCTTTGCAGGCTGTGGGAAGTCAGCAGAGGTTTTTCAGAAAGCGGAGGAGGTGACCAAAGCTGTTCTCGAAAAAGATGACTTGGGTGGTGGGGAGGAGGACGGGCTGACAGTGAGAGAGAGGCAGATGGCAGAGTATGAGCAGGTCCGGGGCCCAGGGGGCAGTGAGGAGAGCTTCAGCCTAGGAGTGAGAGCAGGGCCGGAGGGCTGCCTGAAGCAGGCGGCATTGCTGAGGTAGGTTCTGGAGATGGAGTAGATGTGGCAAGTCCAGGGGCAGAAAGCAAGAGCGCTCCCTAGGTGTTTAGCTAGGGGAACTTGTGTATAAGGAGAGTACACATGCAGTGGGAAAAGGAACAGAATTTCAGAAGTTAAGTGAGCTCTATAAGCTTGCCCCCATAATTCAAATGAAGATATCTGTAGGTTATGAAAGCTGACGTGGCAATTTTAGTAAATAAATAATGGCCTCCCCATTCATCCATATGTTCATCCACAGAACCTGCAGAGATGGGACCTCCCATGGCAAAGGCTCTCTGCAGATGGGAGGAAGTTAAGGCTTTTGTGGTGGGAAGGTGATCTCGGACTATCTGGATGTGCCCGGTGGAATCACAGGGTCCTTTAAGGAGAAGCAAGAGGTAAAGGCAGGGAAAAGGTGATGGAACAGTGGGACTAGAGGTTGGGGGACAGGTGCAGCAGCTGGAAGAGGGAAAGGGGCCTCTCTCGCAAGGATTTATACTTGTAGGATGACTGTATCAAATTCTCCAAACTCTACAGTGAGACCCATTCATCCCTCCCAGTATAAGGTGATTGATCACCTCAAACTGAATATAACTTCATGGGCAGTTCTTTTGCTGCCTGAACTATTTTTAAATTTCCATTTTTAAAATTATTTTTAGTTTATTGAAGTATAGTTGCTATACAATATATATTAGTTTCAGGTGTGCAACCTAGCAATTTGACAGTTTTAAACATTATGAAATGCTCATGACAATAAATACAGTTACCATTTGTCACCATATAAAATTATTTCAATATTATGGACTATATTTTGTACTTATTTTATAACTGGAAGTGTGTACCTCTTTATCCCCTTCCCCTATGTCACCCATCCCCTCCACCCTCATCCCTATCACAACCACCAGTTTGTTTTCTGTATTTATGAGTCTACTTCCATTCTGTTTGTTTGATTTATTTTTTAAGATTCCACATATAAGTGAAATCATATGGTATTTGTCTTTCTTTGCCTGGTTTACTTCATTTAGCGTAATGCCCTCCAGCTCCATCCATGTTGTTGCAAATGGTAGGATTTCTTTCTTTTTTATGGCTAATATTTTACTATAGATATGTATCCCATCTTCTTTACCCATTCATCTATTGATGGACACTTAGGTTGCTTCCATATCTTAGCACCTGTAAATAATGCTGCAATAAACATAGGAATGTATGTATAGATTTGATTTTCTTTTCTTCAGGTAAATTCCTAAAAGTGGAGTTTAGAGGGTCATAGGGTATTTATATTTTTGTATTTCGGGGAGCCTCCATACCATGTACCTAAACAGTGTAAAACAATGGTTCTCAGCCTCTTCCCGGTTACAGGCCCCTTTGTGAATCTAAGAGTAGCTATGAATCTGCTGCTCAGAAAAGTGCCAACACACAGCAAAGGGGACCAGGCAGGCTGCTCACCAACCTCGGAAGGCCTGCCCAGATTGGCAAGAATCTGCAGTTTAAAGTCTATTTTAAACAGTTGGCCCCAACTTGTGAAATAATTTCTCTGAATCCAGAACCTCTGGACCATTTGTTGTCCTTCAAACCTACAGACTTATGAGTTGTTTAGCTGTTTCCCCTAACTTTACGCAACAAAGGTAGGAGCCCAATATTTCACATTCATTCTAAAAATGAAATACTTTCAAGGTGTCAGGTGCCCAAATCCTGGGTGTGGAGGGATGTGCGGAGCAGGGCCGCCATCCTCCAACAGAACAGCACGTGTGCCAAGGGCCTTGCGCGGTGGGGGCGGCCTGGGTGGCACCAGGGTCGGCCTAGCCTGAGGGCCCCAGCTACAGGCAGGAACCCAGCAAGCCAACCCCAGCTGCGTCTTGGGATGACAAGATAGGCTGGATACAAGTTTCCCTGGCAAAAGGTCAGGAGCCCAGGATTCATGGGGTCTGTCCCCATCAGGAGGAAGTGGGTGACCGGTGATAATGTTAGTGGCAGGCAACATATCTGTGTTTTGGAGGATTTAGGTACCAGGTCATGTATGGCTCAGGTGAAAGGTAGGAGCCCTGCTGGGGGACCGAGGGGGAAGGCACCGACTGATTCCCAGGGTAACGGGGGAGGCTTCCAGGGACCGAGGTCAGGCAGTCAGCTGGTTGAGGATCGTGGGGACTCAGGAGCCAGCCAGGCTATGTCTGTGAGCCCCAGCTGTTTAAATAGGAGGAAAATGATCTTCTCAATGGAGCGATGAAAACTCTAATAAATTAAAATATATAACGATATAGTTATTTGTGGCCCCGGTGGTTATGATTTTGCCTAATGATGTATTTTTTCTCTTGCCGACGGACAGTCTGAGGCTGGTGGAGATGCAATGTCCTTGGCTGATGGGAGAAGAAAGGAGGGAATCCCACTTAAGGAGAGCCTAAGTCATCCCAAATTTATTCAAGTCAAATCTGAAAAAGAGGAATGGAATTTAGGGGATAAATGGTAACTGCATAAGCCTTTGCTAATAAAAGATTAAGAAGTATGTGGCTTAGCGTCTTTTAATTATTTTTTCTAGCATCTTGAATATACAACGTTTGAAATCTCTGGTTGGATCAACATTATTTTGCTTAGAGGTTTGTGGACTTTGCATACTGATTCTTTCCTGTTTCCAAGTACATTTGCTTTTAGGCTATTTTTATTCACTTTAAAGGAATTTTAATAACTTTCTGTTGACAGCATGGACAGCTGGTCTTGAAAATTAAAGAAAATTCACTTGCTGACTGAGGAAGGAAGTGACATCAATGAGCTTCTAAAGTCAGCCCAGAGGGGGAAAGCGGCTGTGAGAGAGTAGCCTTTCATTGCACTGTATTTGTCGAGCAATGCCTTGAGATGCAAATTGCTGTATCAGTCAAACCCATGGTGCCTCCCTCCAACCAACTCAGGGCAAACGGAAGGAACAGTGCCCGGCAACGCTGAGAGGAAAGGGACGCGGGGCCAGGAACCTCGGGGCTAAGTGAGTTACGGGAGCTCATGGTCCCCTCTCTCGCTGCTGGAATTTCACTCTCTGTCATGCCTCAGTTTCTTTGTCTAGAAAACAAGTTTGATGTAAACCGTTGGCCGAGGTCAGTCTGTTTCTGACAGATGGCTAATAAGACCACATACTGTCTATATAGTGCAGACGTGTTATCTCTCCGCTTTGTCCCAAAGAGGACCTCAGCTGCTTTTTATCCCCTGCCAAGAGCTTTCTGGAAAGAGGGACCTTTCGGTGTCATATATAGCTACTACCTCGATCTCCTGATGTTTAAAAAATTGGTATTCATTGTTTATAACTCTACTGCCGAAATAGGCATCAAACTTGGACTTGAAATAATTATGACAATAGTAATAACAATTATTGCTGCCATAATAATGAATGACTTAATTCCTCACCACCATCAGAGAATTCCCTCTGGAGCTCCACTCATCCATTTTTCAAGGATAACGTGTGGGAGAACTGCCGTACATGTGTGGCTGTGCCATGTGAGTATGCATGTATGTGTTTATACACACACGCACCTGTGTGAAAGACAGGCAGGAAAGTACCCAGGAGTAGTTTATGGTATGAAGTGAAAAATTAAGTTGCTGTTACTGATTGTTATTTATTTCTTAGTGCATGTTAGAAAGTGTTTGCGGTGGCTACGGCGATGGTCCGATATAGTTAAATAATGTTTGAGTTAACAGTCTAGAGTCAAAGGAAATTTGATTCAACCCAAGAGATTGATGCATTAATGCTTTCCCCTGTCTATAAACATATTTGGGGTGTTCCATTAAATTGTCAAGTTTTATGAGCTTAAATGTGTAACTTGAACCACTCAAAAAATACTGGTTGAAGTAAAAAGAACGGATGAGCATCCAACAGCCGTGGTCTTCAGGCTAAAGCATTTTCAAGGATTTTCAGATTATCCCCAAGCCTGGAGATGCTTCGGCTCTAGTGAGACTCATTCATCTCACCCTACAGCAACATTTTAGTGAGCATGTATTCTGGACAATATGTGAGTGGCTCTGCATGTATGGAAGTAAAGATGAGGAAACAAGAGGCGTGTACAAAAAAGTAACAACATGATATTGTGGCGCTGTGAAGGCTTTATTAGTAAACTGTACAGGTTGTCAGATCAAATGGTACTTAAATGGTTATGGATTCGCTTTCAGGCTCTTTCACTCTTGGCTTGACCACCCCCCAGCTGTACGGCATTTAGCAGGTGGCTTCCCTCCTGTCGTCTCTGCTTTGACTTTAGCGCACAGGGACAGCGCTGTGAGTACAGATGGCCTCTAGGCTGGTTTCTAGTTCCTTAAGTTCCTTGGCCCCAAAAAGAATGAGGGAGATGGAAAAGTCCCATTGAATGTGCCCAAATAAAAAAGAGAAAGAGTCATTTCTGGTGGGGGAACTGGGGAGGCTCTATGGAATAGACAGCATTTGATCTGGATAAGATATTACCAGAAACAGATGGGAGGAAAGGTATTTTACCCAGAGAAAAGAAATCATGAGCAAAAGTGCAGAACTGGGAAATGCATGGGGTGTGTACAGGGAGTACAAATAGTTCTGCTTGACCTTGGTGTAGTCTGTATATTAGTGAGTGATATGAGGCAAGGCAAATATGTGTGAGGGACCAATTTCATGGAGGGGCCTAAATACTTAAGGACTGATTTTGGCATTTGGTCCTAGAGGTCCCAGGGAACCATAGATTTTTTGAGCCAGAGAGTGATCAAAACTGTTTTAAGAAGATTAATCTAACAGTGCTATGGCTTGAGAATGGGAGATACTAGTAAGGATGGAAGAATGTAGGTGGATGTCAGACACACTGTGCCAGTAGAATGACTTAACAATTCGGATGGTGGATTGGAGCAGTAAGATCATTAGAAATAAAGGAATTAAAGATGACCAAGACCCTAAGCTTGGTTACAGGGGAGAAGATGCTCTAATGCAAAGATGCAAAGAAGGAAATAGGGCCGATTGAAATCTGGTGAGTAACGGTGGAGGTAGGATGGTTAGCTCAGTTCAGATTTGTTAAGTTTAAAATACCAGAAAGACATCCCGGAGGAGGCTGAAAGTGAGCTCAGGAAAGAGACCAGTATCAGGCAACCTTCTGCAGAGAGAGGACAGGGGAGGCTACATGATGCGGGACTCTTTTTATACCATAAGGAGGGAAATACATAACAAGTTAGACCTTTAGGAAACAGCTGTGTTTTATTTATATTTGAATAATTTGGTGCCTCCTTAGGTAATGGAAGTCAAGTTTCACATCATCCACTCTGAGTAAGAAGAGGCACATCTCTAAGCTAACACAAGGATTAATTATCAAGAATGAGCAAGTTAGAAGTTTGGATTCAGAGTTTATGTTCTCTGTGATCCTGGGTTTGAGTCAAAGGTTATGATTCTGACGGCAGTTCCAATGTGTGGTTTTTCTTTAACACACCAGTGAACTCAATTCTCTATGATACCAACCGAGTGTCCCACAAGTTTAACTCAGTTCTGACCCGCGTATCTGGAGAGCGGATCAGACCCCACAGGTGCAAGGCTCAGCCCTCTCAGGCTGTCCCTCACTCACCCGCCCCTCAGATGCCAGTCAAGTCCAGGGTGCCATCTGTGTTTCTGATGGGCCAGCTACAGATCAGACGTTCCAAAGAAGACCCCCACTTTGGGTGTGAGTAATTTGCTAGAGAAGCTCACAGGAGGCAAAGAAACATTTTACTTACTAGATTATGGGTTTAGTATAAGAATATAACTCAGAACCGCCCAGCAGCATTGATGTCCAGGGCAGGCTCCCACGCTCCCTCTGGGTGCACCATTCTCCCTGGATCTGCATGTGTGCACCATCCTGGAAGCTCTCCGAGCCCTGTCCTTCTGGGGTTTTACGGAGGCTTCACTACATAGGCATGATTGATTAAATCACAGGTCATTGATGACAGAGCTCAAACTCCAGGCTCTCTCCTCTCCTGCGGGGCCGGGCGGTGGGACTGAAAATTCCCACCCTCTAAACACATGGTTGGTTCTGTGGCAACCAGCGCCCTTCCTTAGGTGCCATTGGAAAGTCACCTTATTAACATAACAAAAGACACCTTCATCTCATCACTTAGGAGATCCCAAGGTTTTTAGGAGCTCTGTGCCAGGAAAGGGCACAAAACACCAAGTAGATATTTCTTTATTATAAATCCCAGTATCACAAAGGCAATTCCAAGTTCTAGTGAAGAAACTCAGACCAATTTCCTTATTTCTAAGCCAAGGCTTATAGAAGTTTTGGAGTTTAGGACTTATCTAAGGACACCACCCAAGCTAATGGCAGATCTGAGTCTAGAACACAGATTTCAGTAATGGTCAAAGCCTTAGCACACAGTCAGAGAAACTGCAAATGACACAGTCCATCAGTGGTAGACACCAGACCTCACAATGTCGCTTATAGTAGGATCCACATTCTTATTAAAAGTAAGATTTCTCCGCCACTCACACTCATCCTTGGAAGTGGTAAAACACACACATACACAGAACTTGGAGAGCTTGTTATTTTTAGCTAATTTTTTGAGTAGTAGAGACTGAAGACTGCCTATATAGATGTTTTTTCAATGACCTCTTCTCCATACATCAACACTTACCCACTTATGGCTCGCTGAAAGGATTGTTAATGTAGTGTAATTGTTAGTCTATCTCCCAGCTCTTGTACATGATGCAAACCGACCTACCGGAGAGTTTGTTTGGATGGGGTAGATGACCGTTTGGTGGAGAGAAAAAGTGAAGACTGCCTTTTTCAATGGTCTCTCTGTGCGATCAGTGGGTCCCGCTGTGGCATGTGGCAGCCAGGCCTGTGGACCAGACAGCAGAGACCAAATGTAAGCAGGCAGCTCTTGTGGCTACATGTGGCCCCATTTTCCCAGGATCAATCTACCAGATATTTTCCTGTACAATACTGACAGGACAGCATATGGTTTTTATGCTTTTTCTTCATCTTCCTAATTTTTTGTATATTTTTTGACATTTGGAGGAATTTTGCCATTTGTTGGCTTGTTTTACATTTCAGAGGCCCTGTGTATATTTTAACCACCCCTCCACCTGGGGGTTGGGGGTGGGAGTGGAGAGGGTGGTAGGATAGCACAGGGAGGTGGCATAAAATCAATTCTTGGGTGACAACCTTGTTTGACACCAGGAAAGGGTAGAAATAACAAGGCTGACCACAATCTCTGGTTGTACCACAGTGAATTCTCCCTTAATCAAATATTTACTTTGCATCATAAAATTAATCAGGAGAATTCACTTATCATTCACTTGAATCCTAGTTGGTTCTTAGCTTCTCGCTTTTTGTTAAAAATAGTTTTGGGTTTAAAGTTCACCATTGTTTTTACTTAGCAGGAGAATGCGTTGATTGTTCTGTTTCAGGACACTGACAATTTTCTTCTGGCTTTCTTTTCTTCCCATTTGAAAAACATGTGTCTCTGGTTAAATCTGGTTCTCGATATGAAAGTAATAATCTTGACAAAGTAATCTGTACTCATGAACCGCTGAACCATTTTATGCATGAATTGGTTTATGATTTTTTTTTATTTTAAAATCTCCCTTCTTGTTTCCCTTGGAGGAACAGAGAACATAACCTTAGAGTTTTATGGTACAAGCCAGTAGTAGCCACTCTTCCAGAGTGCTGTAGCGAGCACTTCCCTCAGCGTCACTCTTACGTTTAAACACACCCACGTGGTCTAAATAAGACTTTCAGATGCTCATTTGTTCCTCTTACTGTCTTGCCTGTTCCTTCTCTGTTAACCAAGTCAGGGAGTTTGAATCACCAGCCACAATCTTGGACAACTAGAGAACCCCTTCTTCTTGACTTTGATAAAATTCACTTCCTACGGAGGATTTTCTTTTTCCTCTGTTAGAGAAAATTTGCTCTGTGAAAAACTAGTTGTAGAGGCATGATGCTGGTACTTGGCTGAAGTAACGGGGTATGTTATGCTTCTTCTGTGACAATATTGACACTGGGAAGGGTCCCTTTCAGAAAGTAGTCTGTGAAAGCCACTTCTCATTTTAAATATTTATGCTTAAGGTTTCTTCCACGTGTATCAGAGCATTTATGAAATGATTACAGAAAGTTAATTCAACACCGTTCACTCTAAGCAACGAAGAACTGCAAAACTTACAAAAATCTCATTGTGGCCATTGTGTTGGAATGATTTTCAGAAGGACTGGGGTAGAGGCACAGGACGAGTTAGGAGACCATTTCAGCATTTCCGGGGAGAAGTGTGGAGGACCTGAGGGAGAGCGCGTGGTGTCCGGCTGCAAAGGAGGGACCCATTCCAGAATGAGGGGGAAGAGAAAATACCTGCTTGATGGAAAAGAGAAAGGGAGAAATCAGGTTCCCAGTTTGCGTACTTGCACGGCGGTGCCATCCAGGGAGCAGCGTCAGGGGGCAATGCGATGAGTTCCGAGCACGTGGTTTCCGGACTCCCAGGGCATCTAGGGATGGAAATGCTGAGTAGGCAGACGAATACGTACAGGATGCTGAAGCTCCAGGGAGCTGTCTGGACTGTAAATGTAGGTGTGGAGGTTATCAGAGTTACCAGGTGTGGAAGCAATAGGTGTTAACTGACACGGACAATTAATATTATTACTCAGGGAGAATGGAGAGAATGACAGGAAATGGGGTGAAGAGTCCTCCGAGGAAGACCAGCCAGGAAGAGGTACGAGGCATTTAACAAGGGTGTGGCATCAAGACAGCAACAGTCAGCAGGGACCCACTCTCACATGGCGGGCTGTACACGCTCAACAGTACAGCCCTTGGGAGGAGACTCCGTCGGGATCTGACAGAATCCCTTAACCATTTGCCCGCCTTGGACTCCTACTTCTAGAGTTTCCCTGAAGATACACCTGCACATTGTAAAAATTACATGCACGTGGTCATTCGTTACAGCATTATAAGAAATAACAAAAGATAACGCAGAGCCCCAAGAAACGTACATGCGTCCACACAACAGAGGACTATTTAGTTACAAAAACAGAGTCATAACAATATGGGTATGTCTGTGTGGCTATATTTTCAAAAACACACAGAATAAACCGGAGTCTCATGGAAATGGTTCCTTATGGGGGAGGGTGTGGGAGCACACTGTGAGGAGGACGTCTGGGAATAAGGTCTCTGAGAATATCTTTTAATATAGTTGTGACTTTTGAGCCATGTAAATACTTTACATGCCCAACATGTAAATTAAATAAAAAGACCAATCCTAAAAGTGAACACAAACAGAAAGACGCGACCTCACTCTCTGTCGAACTGAGGAGAACAAGACGTAGAAAAAGAAAAATACAAGTAACTGTGAATGTATTACTTGGATTATTTACCTTTATGGTTTATATTCCAAGAACCAAAAATACTACAGAGAAATTGTCAGATTCACACTCAGTAGATTTATGCCATTAGTAATACTGGCATTATCATTTGAAACTGTTTTGGGTATACTGTGCGATAAAGAAAGTAAGTAAATATAGCAATACTCCTAGGAGCCCAAGTTCTCAGTGTAAGAGGAAAGAGAAGGGACGAGGGCAGAGGAAACCTCATTTTCGGCTGAGAAGATCATGTGAAGCCAAGATTCAGGGAAAATAAACATCCTAGCAGCAATGAGCACATCCCACACGCGATCTTAGCTTCTACCTGCTGTTCCCCATTCAAAGGAATCATGGCTCCTTAGAGAAACTAATTCCAGAGCTGGGGAAGGGAAAAGATTGCTTTATGCTTGCATTCCAAAGAAGGGCTCAGAACTCATGAAGTCATACCAGAAACACACAGGAGCTAGCTCAGTTTCTCTTTGTCCACATTAGGAAAAAATATGCACACCCAAAAGAATAATGATTATAATTGATTGTAATATATTGCCTAAGTAAAAATCAGTGAGTTCATGGTGGTCCTCCAGTCCAATGAAAAAAGGAGAGATAAGGGAAAAAAGAGAAAGTTTCTTTATTAAATAATGTCATCTAATAAATGTAGAAGTGACAGAATTAAGGAAAAAAATATTTAAAGTCTTCAATGTCACAACGATTCAGGCAGGGATTGTCAATGGATTCTAAGGAACTATATTACATCCTGCAAAGTGTTATTCCGTGGATCTCTTAATACATGCAGAGGAAAAATATACTTTTAAAATAGAGAGATCGGTTGTTCACACTTTTAACAAGGTGATCAAATTTGC
Organism: Phataginus tricuspis; assembly: GCA_029783875.1. Taxonomy (NCBI): domain Eukaryota; kingdom Metazoa; phylum Chordata; class Mammalia; order Pholidota; family Manidae; genus Phataginus; species Phataginus tricuspis. The sequence continues at coordinate 5,801,082 of JAQQAC010015530.1, read as the reverse complement.
CATTACTAATAGCGGAACAAATGACAACCTGTAATATGAAGTAGACGTGTTACCCGTGAGGTATCAATACTAAAATTATTCAGCCTCATTTCTGGTCCTGACTGTGGAAAGGAACAATTTATGCTGTGAGGAAACACTCAGAATGCAGGACACCCTAAAGACAGCTGACCTAGGCTCCTAAACTATTCTACACAATTCAGCGTCTTGGGAAAAATGGCTGGGGTACTGTTCTAGATTGCAAAAGAATAGAGAAGCATGAACACCAAATTCAATATCTGAACACTGACCACCTCCCAGTTCCGGGAAGAAATAGTTGCAAGAGACATTCTGAGGATAAGTGAAGACAAATATTTGAATATGGACTTGATATCAGAAGACGATATAAAATTACTGCTCATTTTCTTAGGTGTAAAGATAGTACTGTCATTATGTGGGAGAGTACTTTTACTCCAGGAGATAAGGTGCTATGATGGCTGCGGCTCACCTTATAAACGCATATGTGCCATAGAGCGTAAATGAGGCAACGCGTTAATAACTGGTGAGTCTTGGTGATGGCCATTTAGGGGCTCACTGTGCTATTCTTCCAACTTCTCTGCAGGTTGGAAAATTTTCATGATACAAAGTTAGGGGAAGATAAGAAGAGAAAGATGGAAAGTGCTAGGTATGGCAGAGAGAAGACCTGAAACATAAGCCTCTTTTTTGACCGGTGGTGAGGTTAGTAAGGACAGTTTCAAAAGAATGTGGGAGCTGAAACCAAATGTCGGTGACTTTGAAGGTGAGAAAATGGAAACAGGAAGGGGCATAGGTTCCACAAATGAGAAATCTGAAGGTAAACGAAAGGCAAAAGATTCAGTTAATGTAGAAAAAGTAATGGAACCAGAGGACTGAAAAATAACTCTGGGCTGAGGGCAAGGAGCCTGCTGAGAAGAAGAGTTTGCACATCCTGGAGAGACGGGGATGGAAACCTGCAGCAGCAGGTCCTGGACGGGTGGGCGGGCAGTGTATCCCAGGGCACAGGCTGGGCTTTTAGCTGGAGGAGGGCGTCCCAGCCTCTGAGCCGGAGGACAGGACTGTAGAGGGTGTACAGTGGGCTTGCAGGGACCGTGAAGAGCCGAAAGCACACCTGGGGCTGCCGTTTCTTCCAAAACCCACAGCAAGGCAGTCTGCTAAAACTAGCAGAGTGAGGGCATAAAGAGGGCAGTGAGGGGTTAGAGCAACCGTTCCTGGGAACAGGGGCATTGGAGGACTGGGGGATGGAACCGCCTCCCTGGGCTGGAGAACGACTTCAGGGGGCACTCAGCAGGGCTGCTGTGCCATGTTCCCTAGTGGGTTAGGGAGGTGATATGAAAATAGAGGGTGCAGGGGGCTCCAAGGTCCTGAAGAAGGGGAAATGATGGGCCATGAGGGCTCAGGGTAGATCAGGAAGGAAGGTGGTGAAGACAGAGAAACGCAGAGAATGGCAGGATGAAAGGCCAGAGATTTCTGTGAGGTCAAAGAACAGGGAAGTGGCCCAGTGGTGCTCAGAGGAAATAGCAGGAGGCGGTCAGTGGTCCTGGCATTCCCGATGTCTGAAGCAGCGAAAGACAAAGCTGTAGCCTTGGCAGCCGGAGGCTGAGGTTGAGCAGAGGTGAAGTTCATGGTGGCAACGAAGTTTTCCAGAACCACAGAGCTTCAGAGTTAGAGGAGCAGAGCCTTTATTCCAAATTCACCAGAAGGAGTCTGAAGGCACTTCGGTGAGGCCCAATTTTGGTTTAGTGACATTTTTAAAAAATTGCCTTTCTCAAATTTTGATCGTCTTACCCGGGTTATTTTTATCCAACTAAGGAGGCTGGGAAAGAGTCAAAAGTGAAGCACGAATCCCCCCTCCAGGCTTCATCCTAAGGAAATCTTCAGGGCAGTGCACGCAACTGGGTCAACGTGAGTGCCCCAGGCCGGGGGGAGCAGATGGGAGAGCAGCTTCAGAGAAGCGCAGGGCGCTGGCTGGAGACGTTCTGGCAGCACCTTCCAGTGGGTCTCTTGGATACAGTCAATGAAAAAAGCAAGTTTCAAAACTGTATTTCTATCATGAACCTATTTTTGTTAAAATGTATATATTTTTATGGAAACCATGAATCCCTGGGTAATGGATTCGTAGATGACTTTTCTCCTTTTTCCCTCTGTACGTTCTAATTTCCTAGCACTAATTGTGTTACCAGTGTAATAAAGAAATTTAAATTTCAAAGAGATTGAAAATGAAACATAAATAGCCTATAACATGGCTGTGTTAAAAAAATGTGTCTACCGACTTCTGGGAAGATGGTGGCGTGAGCAGGGCGGGGGAAATCTCCTCCCAAAACCACATATATTTATGAAAATACAACAAATACAACTATTCCTAAAAGAGAGACCAGAAGATACAGGATGGCACCCAGCCTGCAGCTACACCTGAGAGGACTTGGCACCCCACGAAGCAGGTAAGATATGGAGCCGCGACCAGGCGGGACCCGAGCACTCCCCCACCCCAGCACACAGGTGGGAGGAGAGGATTCAGAGCCAGAGGGAGTGGAAGTACAGTCCTGCAAAATAACCAGCCCCGGTGATCTGCGCTGGGAGCGCTGACACACAGCGTGCGGTGTATTGGAGATTGGAGAGACAGAGGGTGCAGGATCTGAGCCAGGGAATGCACCCGGGTCCTGGCAGCTGGCTCCCCGGGACAAAAGAAAAGCGTGCGCTTTTTTTAGTGGTCTTAAAGAGACAGGGGCCCAGGATCATCCCAGCACACTCAGCCCAGCAGGCTGGGAGTCCTGGGGAATTTCGGACCCCTTGGCTGGCGACTGGGAAAAAGTAGCCACACTGTGACTTCCCACAGAGATCAACAGCCTCCCATACATTCCCGCCCTGGCCAGAGCTACAAAGGGCCCTGCAGAGCGGTGCTGCCATGGCTGCAGAATAGTGGAGCAACAGTGCCACCTACAGCATCCCCACAGAATCTACTCCCAGTGGGCGTTTTTTTTCCCTCTTTTCTTTCTTTCTTTTATTTTTCTCTTTTCTTTCTTTCTTTTTTTTTCTTTTTAAAAGCCTTAAAGAGCCCAGCTGACATATGTGGCACCTACCAGCGACCACTTCTATTGCTATGAAAAGACAGAGGAATAGGGAACAAACAAAACTTACCCAGACCCAGACAACCCTCTCATAAACCACCTCTACAGGATATCTTAAAGGGACTGTTCTAGAGGGAAGCACTCCTAAGGCTAAAAAGATGTAACCAGAGAAAATAAAATCATAGCAAAGAAAACAGACCATCCAAATACTAACTAAAGGCAAAGAATAAAACACCTAGTATATAAAGAATGGAGGAGGAAGAATAGGAAGGGAGAGATAAAGAAACATCAGACTGTGTTTACAATAACTTAACAAGAAAGTTAAGTTAGACTGTTAGATAGTAAAGAAGCAATCCTTGAACATTTGGTAACCACGAATCTAAAGCCAGCAATGGCAATAAGTACATACCCATTGATAATCACCCTGAATGTAAATGGACTGAATGCACCAATCAAAAGACACAGAGTAATAGAATGGATAAAAAAGCAAGACCCATTTATATGCTGCTTACAAGAGACTCACCTCAAACCCAAAGATATACACAGACTAAAAGTGAAGGGATGGAAAAAGATATTTCATGCAAACAACAAAGAGAAAAAAGCAGGTGTTGCAGTACTTGTATCAGACAAAATAGACTTCAAAACAAAGAAAGTAACAGGAGATAAAGAAGGACACTACATAATGATAAAGGGGTCAGTCCAACAAGAAGATATAACCATTATAAATATATATGCGCCCAACACAGGAGCGCCAGCATATGTGAAACAAATACTAACAGAATTAAAGGAGGAAATAGACAGCAATGCATTCATTTTAGGAGACTTCAACACACCACTCACTCCAAAGGACAGAGCAACCAGACAGAAAATAAGTAAAGACACAGAGGCACTGAACAACACACTAGAACAGATGGACCTAACAGACATCTACAGAATTTTACACCCAAAAGCAACAGGATACACATTCTTCTCAAGTGCACATGGAACATTTTCCAGAATAGACCACACACTAGGCCACAAAAAGAACCTCAATAAATTCAAAAATATTGAAATTCTACCAACCAACTTCTCAGATCACAAAGGTATAAAACTAGAAATACACTTTAGAAAGAAATCAAAAAGACTCACAAATTCATAGAAACTTTACATTCTCCTAATTAATCAATGGGTTAATGACCAAATCAAAACAGAAATCAAATAATATATGGAGACTAATGACAACAACACAAAGCCACAACTTCTGTGGGACGCAGCAAAGGCAGTTCTAAGAGGAAAGTATATTGCAATCCAGGCCTATTTAAAGAAGGAAGAGCATTCCCAAATAAATAGTCTAAAGACAGAATTACTGAATTGGAAAAAGAACAAATGAGGCCCAAAGTCACCAGAAGGAGGGACATAACAAAGATCAGAGAAGAAATAAATAAAATTAAGAAGAATAAAAAATAGAAAAAATCAATGAAACCAAGAGCTGGTTCTTTGAAAAAATAAACAAAATAGATAACCCCCTAGCCAGACTCATTAAGAGAAAAAGAGAATCTACACACATAAACAGAATCACAAATGAGAAAGGAAAAATAACAACCGACCCCACAGAAATACAAAGAATTATAAGAGAATATTATGAGAACCTATATGCCAACAAGCTGGAAAACCTAGAAGAAATGGACAACTTCTTAGAAAAATACAACCTTCCAAGACTGACCAAGCAAGAAACAGAAAAATTAAACAGACCAATCACCAGCAACGAAATTGAATCGGTAATCAAAAAACTACCCAAGAAAATACCCCAGGACCAGAAGGACTTACCTCTGAATTCTACCAGACATATAGAGAAGAAATAACACCCATTCTCCTTAAAGTTTTCCAAAAAATAGAAGAGGAGGGAATACTTCCAAACTCATTCTATGAAAACACTCATCACTCTAATATCAAAACCAGGGAAAGACCTCAACAAAAAAGAAAATTACAGACCAATATCCCTGATGAACATAGATGCAAAAATACTCAACAAAAGATTAGCAAACCGAATTCAAAAATACATTGAGAGGATCATACACCATGATCAAGTGGGATTCATCCCAGGGATGCAAGGATGGTACAACATTAGAAAATCCATCAACATCATCCACCACATCAACAAAAAGAACAAAAAACACATGAACATCTCCATAGATGCTGAAAAAGCATTTGACAAAATTCAGCATCCATTCACGATTAAAACTCTCAACAAAATGGGTATGGAGGGCAAGTACCTCAACATCATAAAGGCTATATATGACAAACCCACAGCTAATATCATACTTAACAATGAGAAGCTGAAAGCTTTTTATCTAAGATCGGGAACAAGACAGGGATGCCCACTCTCTCCACTTCTATTCAACATAGTACTGGAAGTCCTAGCCATGGCAATCAGACAAAACAAAGACATACAAGGCATCCAGATTGGTAAAGAAGAAGTCAAATTGTCACTCTTTGCAGATGACATGATATTGTACATAAAAAACCCTAGAGACTCCACTCCAAAACTACTAGACCTAATATTTGAATTCAGCAAAGTTGCAGGATACAAAATTAACACACAGAAATCTGTTGCTTTCCTATACACTAACGATGAACTAACAGAAAGAGAAATCAGAAAAAAATTCCATTCACAATTGCATCAAAAAGAATAAAATACCTAGGAATAAACCTAACCAAGGAAGTGAAAAGACCTATACCCTGAAAACTACAAGACACTCCTAAGAGAAATTAAAGAGGACACTAACAAATGGAAATGCCTCCCGTGCTCTTGGCTAGGAAGAATAAATATTGTCAAAATGGCTATACTACCAGATTCAATGCAATCTACAGATTCAATGCAATCCCTATCAAAATACCAATAGCCTTCTTCAATGAACTGGAACAAATAATTCTAAAATTCATATGGAACCACAAAAGACCCCGAAAAGCCAAAGCAATCCTGAGAAGGAGGAATCAAACAGGGGGAATTACACTCCCTGACTTCAAGCTCTACTACAAAGCCACAGTAATCAAGACAATTTGGTATTGGCACAAAAAGAGACCCACAGACCAGTGGAACAGAATAGAAAATCCAAACATTAACCCAAACATATACAGTCAATTAATATTTGATAAAGGAGCCTTGGATATACAATGGGGAGTTGACAGCCTCTTCAGCAGCTGATGTTGGAAAAACTGGACAGCTACATGTAAGAGAATGAAACTGGACTACTGTCTAGCCCCATACACAAAGGTAAACTCAAGGTGGATCAAAGACCTGAATGTAAGTCATGAAACCATAAAACTCTTAGAAAAAAACAGGCAAAAATCTCTTGGACATAAACATGAGTGACTTCTTCATGAACATATCTCCCCGGGCAAGGGAAACAAAAGCAAAAATGAACAAGTGGGACTATATCAAGCTGAAAAGCTTCTGTACAGCAAAGGACACCATCAGTAGAACAAAAAGACATCCTACAGTATGGGAAAATATATTCATAAATGATGTATCGGATAAGGGATTGACATCCAAAATATATAAAGAACTCACACACCTTAACAAACAAAAAGCAAATAATCCAATTAAGAAATGGGCAGAGGACATGAATAGACACTTCTCTAAAGAAGAAATTCAGATGGCCAACAGGCACATGAAAAGATGCTCCACATCGCTGGTCATCAGAGAAATGCAGATTAAAACCACAATGAGATATCACCTCACACCAGTGAGGATGGCCAACATCCAAAAGACAAACAACAACAAATGTTGGCAAGGATGTGGAGAAAAGGGAACCCTCCTACACTGCTGGTGGGAATGCAAATTAGTTCAACGATTGTGGAAAGCAGTATGGAGGTTCCTCAAAAAACTCAAAATAGAAATACCATTTGACCCAGGAATCCCACTCCTAGGAATTTACCCTAAGACTGCAGCAGCCCAGTTTGAAAAAGATATATGCACCCCTATGTTTATCGCAGCACTATTTACAATAGCCAAGAAATGGAAGCAACCTAAGTGTCCATCAGTAGATGAATGGATTAAGAAGAGGTGGTACATATACACAATGGAATATTATTCAGCCATAAGAAGAAAACAAATCCTACCATTTGCAACAACATGGATGGAGCTCCAGGGTATTATGCTCAGTGAAATAAGCCAGGCCGAAAAAGACAAGTATCAAATGATTTCACTCATATGTGGAGTATAAGAACAAAGAAACAAACTGAAGGAATAAAACAGCAGCAGACTCACAGAACCCAAGAACAGACTAATAGTTACCAAAGGGGAAGGGACTGGGGAAGATAGGTGGGAAGAGAGGGATAAGAGGGAAAAAGGGGCATTATGATTAGCAGATGTAATGTGTGTGGGGGCACGGGGGGGACCGTACAACTCAGAGAAGACAAGTAGTGACTCTATAGCATCTCACTACGCTGATGGACAGTGACTGTAATGGGGTTGGTGGGGGGGACCTCATGAAGGGGGTAGTTTAATAACCATTATATTGCACATGTAATTGTAGATTAATGTTACCAAAATAAATTATAAAAAAAGATGACTATTATTACCAAGTCAATATTTGTTGTGAACAACTCAGAAAATACACATGAAAGAAGTAAGCAATAATTACCTGTGGTTCTGCCATTACACCTGTTAATATTTGTTAACACAAATAACTTGTGATACACCCTTCCAAATATTGTATTTTTAGTTTTCCCAAAACGGTATCATTTAACACACACATGTAAAAGAATTTTGACTTAACTAATACGAGAAATATTTGCATGCCGTTAAATATTCTCATTCTACAATAGTTCGAATGGCTATATAGAATTTTAAGTAATATACTAAAGCTTCTTGAGTCCCCCTCTTGAGATATTTAAGTCACTTCACTGTCGTTTCTCTGGGGGGAGAGGCCCCTGTCCTGTGCCTTTCCGGGCACATGGACACGCCTTTGAGCCCACCCATGGCCCTTCCTGAGCACCAGGTCCTGGAAGTGGAACTGATGGATTAAAGAGGTTACTGGCTAATACTAATATAAGAATATGACCATGAGCCTATTTCCCAGCACTTTCGTCAACGCTGAGTTGAAAAAAAATGGTGATAATCTTTTAGGAAACATGTTTACATCATCCCAATTTTTTTCGTCTGTCGTTTTCTTATTAGAGAGGACAAACATTTTTATATGCTTATAGGACGTTGCTATTTCTTCTATTCCTCTCCTTGGCTCCGTGTTTCTCTTTCTCTTGGTAATGTTAATTTTTGCCTGTCGTACATTTTGTGAGTATTTTTCCTGATTTGTCATTTGCCTTGACTTGTTCACAATGTTTAGGTAATAAAAAGATGTGCTAATGACTGCAGTGGCTCGTATTTACTGAGCACCAACAATGTGCCCCGCGCGCTGTCCTCTTAGCCTTCCTGCCATCTTACGGAGATGAGTCCTCGGTGTCCTCAGCGGCGCCAAGGGTGAAGACGGGCTTAGTGAAGCTACTGGGGCTGAGATCAAGGAGTGGGCGGTGCTGACATCTCAGCCTGCCCATCACCCCTTTCCTGGCTTCTGCCTTCACTGTCCTGCCTGGAAAGGCCTAACTCTGCGCCCCTATTAAAAATATTCAGGTCAAGTCTGTATGTAATGATAATAGAACAGTCTCTTCATTGTATCCTCAGAACAGTGTGTATAACTCATTGCTCTAAGAAGTACACATGTTTATATATAAATAAAGAAGTCAGAGGCAATACACTTGAACCCTTTGCTGTATGTGGGGCCTGGTAGGAGAGGCTTGATGTTCACTTTTAATTTAGACACATTTGGTTTTTTTAAAAACTTAGTAGAAACATACTGCACTGATCTAAAGAGAATGATATTTCTGTTTTGGATAAGAAGCAATGGAGGGTTTGAATATGCCTTTCCTTCTGGAACATTAGGACAGGCATTCACTCGTTCATCTATTTGCTCAACCACTCAAGATACTGTTTGAGAACCACTTTGCGCTGGTCCTGGACTGGGCTGGGAAATGCCACAGTGAAAGGGAGTGGTCGGCCCCTGCTCAGAGTCTAGCAGGGAAACACACACAGAACAATTCCCATGTCATAGCTGTTGGAATAAGGCAGAGTGCAGCGGGGACAGTGGGGAAGGAAGACCGATGTCAGCCTGGGGGCGCAGGAAAAACTCTAAGGAGGCAGCACTGAACAGAGATGTCCTCTCCAGAACTCACTTCCCTGCCCCCTGGCTTTCCAGCTGGGGTTCCAACAACTCTCCTGTCACTGAGCTGGGTAACTGCTCCACCTCCATGGCCTGCTCCTTCCCCACAGGTAGACCCTGTGGGACATCTACCGACACAGGCTGGCTTTGGGGTAGCTGCCGCCCAGCTGGGCACTGACAGGACAGCAGCAGCCCCTGGGGGCTAGTATAGCACCTGATGCAAAGCTCAACGCCACCGCAGCCAGTACCTGTGCAGGTATCTGCTGTAAAGGGGGGAAAACCGGCAGGTGGCAGGTGAGAGGTGGCAGATAGCTATGCTAATGTATCAAGAGGCACAAACTCTGAAGACTTCTAGAAATCACAGAGGTGGGATGGAGCCAGAGAAACATGATTTCTCATAATGATAAGACTTTTTTGTTTGTTTGTTTTAAAGTCTAAGGCTGATGTGTTCTGAGAAACACTCATCACTTAATGAGGAAGTTGAGGTTTTAATAAGTTATTTAATCTGCCCATTCATTCATCCAGCAAATGTGGGCATTCCGAGCCCCAGGCACCATACTGAGGGCAAAGAGGGGACAGAAGGAACCAATCCCCTTTCCTCTTGCCACCAGATTTGAATCCGAGCCCCTACCTTGACACACCGTGGGCTTTCCGCTGCCTTGTGACACCTCCCTTCAGGTATTCGACAAAATCTCTTTTTGCCAAAACATTTTTTAAAACACCCACTCCTCTTCCACTTCCGGGGACACCACAGCCCAGGAAGCTCCTTCCACAACTCGTCTTCCTCCAGATGCACTTCCGTTAACCCTGGCAGTATCTCCAAGGTTCTAGAACTCTGCAGCCTGGTGAGTCATCCCTGGGACCAGTCCTGAACGATCACGCTCGTGGGCATTCCTGAGCTGCCGGGCCTACTTTCAAGAGCAAAGACTATGGAAAGATTAGCTGTCTACAAGCTCCCCCAGCTGTTCAAATGGGAAAACTTCACAGAACCCCAGGGATCTGGGCATCACAGATTTAGGCGTGCATTTTTGAAGAGTTTTAACAATTAAATGGAACAACTTTACATTGTCCTCAAATGTAAACACATAGTGCAGCTTAAAGAATATCCTGTAGTGGTAGAATGTAGGGATGGAAGAGCACAGACCTGGGGGTCAGACACAGGTCCCCACACCAACGCTTCTATTCACCAGCTGTGTGACCTCAAGACAACTTACTTAGCATCGCAAACCTTGATTCCTTCTTCCAAAATGGGGATTATCAGAATAATACCTAGCTCATGAGGTTTTCCTAAGGACTGTATGACATAATACATGTGTCAGTTAGCAGTGCCTGGCATCTGCTAAACGCTCAATAAACGTAGCCACTTTTATTACATACATTATTTCCTGTATTTATTACGTTCAAACGAACTCTTCATTTTTTTATTAGAGAAGACATTTTTGTATGCTTACAGGACATTGATATCTCTTCTTCTATTCGTCAAGCCATCAAGGGAAGCGCGAGTGACTGTACAACATGAGCATTTGTAGCCAGGGCAGCAGAGTCCTAGCTTTATAAGAAAACAAGTTTAGGTGAATGTAGAGAGAAACTAATCAAAAACTCATTTAACATAAGGAAATAGAGGCAGAACTTAGACCCTGATGTAGCTAACCACAAGCCTGATTGACATTTACTAAAGTTCTAAAGCTTTATAAGAATTGGAGAACAGACAAACACGGTATGATCTCACTTCCTGCTGAATCTAAAAACAACAACAACCCCAAACTCATAGAAAAAGAGATCAGACATGTGGTTGGCAGAGGGTGGGCGGGGCAAGAAGAGGAAGGTGGTCAAAAGTACAAATTTCAAGTTAGTAAGATAAAAAATTCCTGGGGGTCAGTAACCTGAAACAACCGGTTCCTCCTGCATAATGTACAACAATATACAGTATATAGGAAAGTTACGAGAGTAAAAATCCTCAGAGTTCTCACCACAAGGAGAAAAGCATTTTCTTTTTTCTTCTCTTCTTAGTGTATCTATATGAAATGATGGCTATTAGCCAAACCTACTATGATAATCTCTTCACAATATTTGTAAATCAAACTGTCATGGTGTTTGCCTTAAACTTACAGCGATGCATGTCAATTATTTCTAAATAGAGCTGGGAAAAAAACTGGAGAACATACGTACATCTGTATCATAGAATTTACTTTATTCAGTGCTCACACTCAGCTTAGCCAGCAGGGAATGACAGCAACACTGTATGGATTTTCTCAGAGGCAACTCTTCCATGTTTCAGTTAACCACCTTAACAAGATAGTGGTTAAATAAAGTGTACATTCATTGTCGGCATGCATCTGGTTACTGGACTGGTGCCCCGGTCAGGACAGGCTGCCTCTGCTCTGGTCTGTCTGCGCCTGTCCAGATGGGGGGCTGGGAGGGTTGCATGGCTGGCCCCTCAGCAAAGGAAATCAGGTATTTGTCCAAGTGCAGGCAGGGAGAGAGGAGGAGGCACATTTTCCCCTCCAGAAACAAACAGGACCAATTGATACTGCACATTTCTTTTTCCCATTTAGTGCACATTACTTACATTCGTTACTTTATTTTTCTTGGTGCATCTGCGGGAGGTGAGGAAAACGGAGCTAGGTGCACACTGCATGTAAAAACCCAGTGAGCCTTATGTGCAGTGGCTCAGGCTCTGTGCTGTGAGGAGGAACCGGCTGTTTCAGGTTACTGACCCCCAGCTCCCAGGTGTCCAGGCCCACCTCCAGCTCAGAAATGGATGTGTGTTCTGTGTCAGGGACAGCATTGTCTAAATGTGTGGCGCTAGGGAAGGACGGAAAAGCCTGTCTTGGAGAAGGAAGCTTTGAGCGATGCCCTTTCAGAGCAGGCCAAAGGATGTGTGTCAGCGTGGTCCACATGTCACAGCACAGCGCCAGGAGGGGGACAACACAGCCACGGTAAGCGAGGTGGGGTGCAGACCAGTGCGCAGGGAGGGGAGTAACGTTCGCGGTCTCTTGCCTTGGGGGTCAGGCGTAAGGCCGGGTCAAGATGGTGGGAGTGTTAGGCTAGAAAAGAAAGGACACGCCTCCTCTTCTGTATGCAGTACAGTGGTCTGCGGCTTCTCTTCATGACTTGCAGTTGTCCCAAGTCAGTAACTCCTTGGAAAGTTTGTTAAAACGGTGTACAACTTAATACAAGGAGTCACTCCCAATTAACAGCCCTAGACCAGGCATTATTTGGGTTTGGAATCTTAGTGGACTGTGACCTGGCTGTGACCCTCGGGTGAGTGTCACCAGTTTGGTGGGTCACGGTGGAAGCTTCACTGTGCAACTCGTCCTGAGTTTCGCAAACATCCTCGTCTGAGGTAACCCCAGGGCCCGAGCAGTGTCCCCCGCATGCAAGAGCAGCCTGTTTGGGGGATAGAGCAACCAGTTCATAACTACGTGCAGGCTTGTGTGTGGAAACCTGAGCGGTTTACTCCAGTCATGTTCCATGCTTTTTATAGACTGGCGTTCCTGGGCAGTGGGCCATCTGGCTTGCCCTTTGACTTGACCCCGGCCTGCAGCACTGGCTTTTGCACCTACAGACCTGAGTGCAACTTGAGCGCTGCCACTCGTTAGCTGTGCAGCCCCGGGCAAGTGACTGAACATCTCTAAGCCACACATTGTAAATCAGAGAGATGTGGCTAAGGATAGGATTGATTTCATGGTGTTGCTGTGAAGACTGAATAATATGCCAGGTGCCCAGAAGAGCCTCCTTACTCCCGCAGCAGCAGCAACAAGCGCCTGGAGAGGTCACACACTCTCATCGGTACAGTCAGCTGCTGGAGAGGCTTCACAGGGATGAGAGACTCTTGTGGCCAACTGGTAGACCTAGCGAGGACGCACCTTACAGGAAGGCAAGGAAGGGCGTGAGGAAGTGGATGTTGAGGGAAAACCCCTCTGTGATTCTGACTCTACCTCCAGTGACATGGGATTGGTAATGCAAACAGAGCAGACCTGTGTAGCATCCAGTTCACTTTGTATGTCTAATATTCTGTGGCTTAGCAAAATATATATAGTTTACCCAAATGCTGCTTTTGTTCTTCTCAACTAATTATTTTGTTTCTTTCTAAAGTCTCCGATAGACCCAACTGATCATTTAGGGTGGGAAGTGTAAATTAGGAAAATTCACTATTGTTAATGATCTTTAATAAGACCTTTGTTGGTAAGTTGAAAGGTCAAATACTTTATAAAAATTACGATTTCCATGACAGCTATTGTAAAAAAAAAAATCAAAAAAGTATAATCAATAGGATATTTTCATTTTTTTTCTAAAGAGATCTCTTCTAAATCCTTGGAAAAGATCAGGTACAGCAAAAGTGGGTCAAAACCTTGAAAAACATGACCTTATATGGTCTTATACTCTAAAACAGGAATAAACACTCATTTAAGTGCAAGAATGGTAATTGAGTATTTGGGGATTTAAAAAGGTCATTTCCCTGCCTCAAATTCTTTTGAAACAGCAAGGCAAAAATATAAATACCACGTATAGCACTTTGGGACTTACCACAAGGCCTGGATGAAAGGCTGACACCTGTTTAGAACCTTGCCCTCTTTCACACACATTCATTCACTCTCACACACACACATGCACACGCAGAATTGTTTATAACTGTCTGGCCTTACGGTGAATTAACGGGATCTTCCTGTGGTGACACCATCTTCACAACCACCCCATCAATTTGTCAATTTGTGAAAAAATTTCCAGTAATGAGAAAGCATCAAGTGAAAAGTTCCCGGGAATTACAAAGTCAAAGCCTCACCCCCAAGATATACTGCATCACTCAATCGCACTGTGCCCTACTGAGTAGAAGTCATCTGTCAATTTTTAGCAGATAGCCCTTAAAATGTCTAGAAATGTCTTAATTACAAGCTATTTGCCAGTGAGCTTTCTTTTATCTTTGTGTACTTACACAACCATATTCTGTAGGTTAAATTCTAAAATTTTGGCCAACAGGTATATACATTTTTTCATTGTTATCACCAGATGACCATTAAAAAAGCTTATGAAAATTTACGCTCCCACCAACAATGTATAAGCATATGTTTTTTCTACTTCCTCTAGCCTTTAGCATTATCAGGCTTTGAAGAAGCTGCCATTGTTCTCATGGTTTTAATGGGTATTTAAAAAATTATAGGTGAGGTCGATTCCTTTATGTTTACTAGTCATTTGTAATCATTTTCTGAGAGGTGCCCATTTTCCACACATCACTTTTTATTTACAATAGTTTATTGCACATTAAGGCAATTAGACATTTGTGTGCCAAATTCTGAAGGATTTTTACCTCTTCACTGTTTTTTTTTCTTAGTTCATGGAAAGTATTTTTTGTGTGGACATTTTTACTATTTGTAAAGTAAATTTATTAAATATTCTTCTATGCGGCATGCATTTCATGCCATTCTTAGGAAGGCTATTCCTAATCCATGGATGTTTTTAAAAAATGATCTATTTTCTTCCAGTACTTTTTGATTTATTATTTTTTGATGATTTCTTATCTTACACTTAAAAATTGGATATGTTTGAAATTTATTTTGTTTTAAGGCTTGAGGAAGTGATCTGGATACATTTTTCTTCTTGATGGCTAGCCAGGTTTGCCCAAACTATTGGTTGACAAATACATCTTACTGCCACTGATTTGAAATGTTGCCTTTACTTATACGAAATATCCACGTGGGTTCAGGCTTCCTCTCCACTCTGCTCCCTTCACTCCTTCGTCTATCCTTGCTTGAATTTACACAGCTTTATTTAATGCTTTATTATCTAGTCTTCCTTTGTCCTTTTTCTTTCCTTGTTAATTCCTAAATAACATAAGGGTGGAAGCCGCCATGCATGCTGGTTGTTAGTATATATTTGGGATTTAAGCTTGCAGATAAAAATGTTTTTATTCCACAAAATCGTTTTAGAATGACGATAGGCACTATTTTAGGCTCTGAGGATAGAGCCATGGATAATGATGAGAAGATCCCTGTCGCTGGAGCTTAAAGTGGGGGCATGGCGGGGATGAACAAGAAGCAGGTCAATAAATAAGGAACGTAATTTTGTGGCAGGAAGTGGAATGAAGATAATAAATTATGGTGATGAGGTAGAGAGGGGACAAGGGAGATACTCTACACAAGCTATTTGGGGAAGTTTCTGAGTGACATCTGAGCATAGCCCTTAGTTACTGAAGCTTCAGTTTATCATATCTAATTTCACTCACCATGGCTTGACCTTGATACTTCAGCGTTTGACAAAGACTTTGTCATCTTTCCCTTAAAATCTCTTCCCCGCTGGCTTTCCCCATTTTGGTCAGTGTTCTGTTACATCTCTAAGTCACCCAGACCCTGAAGCTTTCGGGTCCTTTTGCCTCTAATTTTCTTTCCTAGCCGGCCCGCTGGTAAGTCCAGAGCACCTCCTCCAGGATGTGGTGGCATCTGTCTCTTGCTTGCCCCGAGGCCGTGATGGGGGCAGGTGCTCTGAGTGAGGCAACAGTCGCACCTGTCTCAAACCAGTCTCTCTGCCTCTACTTCGCAGCCCCCACTCATCCTGCTGTCACAGTAGCCTTCTACGGCTTTCTCATAAAAGCCTGTGGGCTGCTGGTGAGAGCATTTTGCCTACAGAAGGACACGATAGACTTCTTCATCTCGGATTCCAGATCCTGCCAACGCTGAAGTCTGTATGGTTTTCAGCCCTTCTTCCCAAATCAACACTGTCTGTGTGTCAGGTACTGTTCTAAACACTGTATGGACTGACTCTTGCAATCCTCACAACACCCCTCCGAGGTGGGAGCTATAACGGCTGTCACACAAGGAGGCAGTCAAGGCACAGCACATTAACTGGCTTGTCTGGAGTCATGGGGCCAGCACAGGAATGGCCAGGATCTCAGCTGAGGACGTCCAGCTCACAGGCTGGCCTCTGGCTGGAGTCGCATCTGCTGCCTTCTAATTAAAAATCTCTCGCTGCTGTGTGTGGTTGAGGCTACTCCTCAAGGTAGGAAACCCTCTCCCCCACTCTATTTCTGCTTGTCCGAGTCATCAAGGCCCAGCGAGGTAGCCTCCCACCCGCCTTCTAACCAGTCTCACCCTCAGGGGTTGCCCACACTTCTGAATTCTCAAGACAACCTTAGGGTGTATTACCCAGAACTGCAAAGTGTGCTCCGTTTCTGCAACTGGACTGCAAACTACATTAAAGCGATGCAGTGGTTTGTTCCTCTGGACCCTAAGAAAGATCTAGCTCATGCAGTAGGAACTTAATGTTGATTGTTACCCCAGGCAGTCATACTTTATGAAATGAAGCCTGGATCCAGATACTATGGACCAGTTTTAGTATGTTTAAATTTAAAACATGCCATATAAAAACTTATGAATAAAGACAGAGAAATTCACTCAGCAAATACTCCCCGAACATCTGCTGTACAGCCGGCTTGTTCTAAGACCATAGATGCAGCATCACTGAACAAAGGAGACTCAGATTGGCCAGGTGACGTCGGCAGTAACTAGTGATCACCCAGTCACGGCGGCTTAAAATGAATGGTTTATGTCCTAATCTTGCTCTATGTTCTTTGACGGCTGCAGGGGATTTTGCTCAACTTACTCACCAGGGACCGAGCCCAGTGGAGCCGCCCCCACCCTGAAAGCACAGGGTGCCGAGTCAGCGCGAGGGAGTTAAGGCGGCAAAACGTGTGCCGGCTGCGAAAGGCCCTGCCCAGACCTGGCACACGTCCTTCCTGCTCACTGTCTGTTGGTGAAAAAGTCACACAGGCTTATCTATATCCAAGCAGTCAGGAGAACAGACTCCCATGCTAGCTGGATCTGTACGGAGATGGAGCTGACTGTCCACAGATGGTTCTCACAGCTACCCTCAAAGGTTTTTGCCTCCTGAGCTTATTTTAGACCTAAATAGGGACACAGCCAATAAGTTATAGATACAATACGTAAGTGAAGTATAGGATATGTTAGAAGTTGATAAGTGTTGTAGAAAAATAGAAGGTAAGAGTGAGGCCAGGTGGTTGGGACCGTTAGGGGTGTAGTAGAGATGAGGCAGGGGTGCAGTGTAAACTGGGGTGTCCATTAAGGCAGTGCCGCTGAGCAAGGACTTGAAGGAAGGGCAGGAGTTAGTTGGGGCTTTCCGGGAAAGGGGGCTCTAGGCCGATGGGGCGGCAGGGAGCCCTACCACGAGAGCGTCTCTGTGTCTGAGGAACAGCAAGGAAGTAGTGTGGTTGGGCGGAGGGACAGGCAGGCTCCTGGGAGCCGAGGCCAGACCACCTGGGGCTTTGGAGGTCATTGTAAGGTTGCTGGTTCCTGCTCTGCATGACACGGAGAGCCATGGCAGGGTTTCACTTAGCTTTAAGAAGGATCTGGGTGAAGAACTAACCCCGGAGGGTCAGCGGGCCGCTGCAGTCCTCCAGGCGGCTCCCACGGGCTGATGGCAGTCTTCTCTGCCATGCCTCTGATTTCAGATTGCCTTTTCGGGGTGTGTGTGTGTGTTTTAAAATGCGGTTTTAGTTTCAAAGGCTGCATGCACATTCAAACTGAGAATGAAATCCAGTTTCTTCCCACGGCCCCTGTGACAGCCTCTGCCTTCCCCAGCTTTGTCCTTTGACACCTGCTCCTTGTTTACTAACTCCAGCTACACTGGCTTCCTGTGGTTGCTTGATTACCTCAAGTTCTTCCCAGCCTTGCAGGGCATTCCCTTCACCCAGAACACTCTCTCCTTTTTCATATCTCAGCTCAAATAGCTCATGTTAGAGAAGCCTTTCCTGACCAGGTAGTTTACGGAGGGTCTCCTGGTTATTCTTGGTTCCACCCCTCGGAGTTGTTCCTTCAGGCTCTCACTACAATCTGCGAATCCGCTCCTTAGTTAGCCCCTGTGAACTGTCTGTTTCTGACCACTAGAGTACAAGCGCCATGCTGGACAGCTGTGATTGGGTTTGTCTTGTTCTAAGTGGAATTCCTAGTGCCTGTAATCGTATGTGCCAGAATTAGGTACCCGATAAATGTGTGCATGAACAAATAAATGAATAAAGAGTCCCCAAGGGGTGAGGTGGAGTTAATGAGGCAAAGAAGCAGGTCAGTGGATAAAAGGTGCCAAGGGAACTTAAAGAGATTTTTCAAGTATTTCAAAAACTTGGGGAGCTGACATTTTAGAGAGGATAATTTTGGGACCTCAGACCGGATCCCATTGCTTGAGCAGTCTGGGTGCTTATGTTCTATTTTAATGACTTGTTTTTATATGTGTTTTTTCCTCCCAGGCCTGTGTGCTATTCTTCCCTTTATCCCCGGTGTCTAAGTGCTTGACAAATACTTTTTGTACCGAACGGACTACTCATGTCTTCTAACTATCTCATGCTGAGCTCTCTAATTAGATCCTAATTAAAAATGAAATCTTATCATGAATCTTATAGGGCTTTTGTGGAAGAAATCTTTGCATGCATGTCATGATCTTTTGGACACACTGAGATGGTCCTAATGAAGCCATCATCTGGGCCGCATGTTTTATTAGCACTATTTTGTGGTGCTCCATCAATTCATGACAGAATCACAAAACCTCAAGTAGGGGATTTGAACTACGATCTATGATGATGTCAATCTGTCTTGGGGCAGACTGAGATGTCAATTTCTTTTTTGAAGGTTTAAAGCTCAGCCCATTTTGAAATGAAAGAAAGAAGGACCAAAGACAATAAAAATCAGGGTTTAGGTGTAGGTGGGGGACACTGGCAGGCATTAGGAGGGATGGCAGAGTTGGGGATGGTGAGTGACCGAGACAGGGACGCACTCTGCACTCCATGCTCTGAAATGCCAGCGCGCTACTTAAGAGAACGGCAAACATTTAGATGAGAGAGGCATGACGGACGTGGGGCACAGAGGGGTCAGAGGACACTGAGATGTGAGTGTTTTCTGAATCTTAAAACTGCTGTTGAGTTGGTCTCCTCTGAAAGCCTATTAGTGATTTTACTATTAGTTTACATTTTTGTTTTAGGTTAAAAAAACCAGTTTCCTTACATTTGTGTGGTGCTTGGCAGCTTTCAAACACTTCCGCAATCCACAGTCGTATCTGGTCCTGTAGGCAGAGTGGGTGTTAAGATTTTCATTTTACAAATGAGGAGAGGGAGGCTCTGAGCTTCGGGCAACTTTCTCCAGCCACAGAGCTGCTAAGTGGCCGAGCTGCCAACCTGGGTCTCTTAATCGCACCCCTACCGTGTCCTGGCAACCTTACCTTGCCTTTTAAATCTACTGTTGTATTAGATCAGGGTAATGTGAGCTGAGATTTCAGGGGCAAATGATGTAGTGAGGATGGGCCTCCAGGAGAAGCGAGGAGGGCGTGGGAGAGCAGGGCGGGGGGGCCGTGACCCAAACTCGTTGACGGCAGAAGGGCCAGGCTCAGCCTGATTTTGGAACAAGGGGCGCTTGTAGAGCATAAAGTACATCTCAGAATTCATTACCCCTCCAGGCAAAGGGGGTGGCCTTTTGTATTCCATACACTTTTACTTGGTCAGGGGGCGCTCTCCACCACTTTCAAAAAGCACCCGGCGCCTGGCAGCAGTCAAGCATGCCCCCCAACAGTGTACCCCAAGTCGCTAATCGGGAAGATTAAATGAGCTACTGTGAGTGGGGTAAGTAAAGGGAACCTTGAACTGTTAAAATGCTCTATGATATAAGGAATCATTTTATTCCGGTGCATTCTTAGGTTAGAGTGAACCATATGGGCACCTTTGAAATCAGAATCTGACTCTCTCTTAAGAACCTGATATGAAGACACTCCTTTAGAAAAACAGGGTACGCTCAAGGTTGCATGTGGTTTCACTGAGTTTATAGGAATAAATCCTATTAACACATACTGTTCAGACAAAAGATCAAGCATAGAAGCAAGCGATATAGCCCCACATACATGACTGACAAATGGCAGACTCTGAATGGGACCCAGATCTTCTGACACCCAGTCTGGAGTCTTTCCCAGGTCTACACATGCCACGCAATAGGAAGGTGTTTGGTTTCCAGCTGTGCGGGGCTGAGTGAGGACCCAGGAGCGCAGGGCGGAGAACAGTGTCCTCTCCCTGGACTCTGACAGTCAGTCAGCAGGCCTAGGGGTTGCCCAGATGGGCAGGGGGCACTGATTCTCTCACTTATTTTTGAAGTCCTTCTCTACCATGGATGGATTCTTCTGGGACAAGAAGAAAAGTTCCCATGATTCATTTGTAGGGGTTGCACGGTGTGGCTGAGTGACAACTGTACCACACAGAGCCCAGATGGGAAACCACCAGGGCCTGGTGAGGGCAGGAAGCTGGCAGCAGGGGACATGGGCATTGCTCCTGAGTTTAGAAGAGGAAGAAAATCTATTTTCTTGCATTCTCTACCATGCGGCCTTCTGAAGTGTTTATGCAAACTGCCTGGGTTAGCGGTTTTATTCTGCATCCTTGTCTCCTTATGAGGAATGGTCTTATTTGAAGGGAAGAAAGAGAGGGAGATAAAGGGTCTGGGGAGCCCTGTGCGCCTCGGAACATGCTCTCCAGTCCTTTCAGTGCTTTCAGGGCTGGCACCAACCGGAAAAATCCCCTGTAAACTCACTGAATCGTCTTCTGAGAAGCCCAACATGCATACTCCATTCTATTTTCTTAAATATCTAAGGAAACCGTGCATCTGTGAGGAAAGTATGTTACTTGCTAAGGTATAAAGCCATTTAATTTGTACTGAAGTTAAAAAAAAAAAGAAGTTTAAACAAAACCCAGATGGAAGCTGTCTAAATGTTTGGGTTACAAAGAAGATTGGGTCAAATACAATAGCAAACCCCAAAGCAATAGCCAGCGGCAGGCAATACCAATCCAGCCGCATTTGGTCTAAATGTAGAGTGACCTTTCACTACCAAGCCGTGAGCTTAAAGTTGGCTGCAGTTATTGGAAATCATTTCCAAAGGTCATTTGTAAAAAAAAAAAAGTAATATGGATTTAAAGATGCCTCCCACTTACATAGAAAGCGAAGTCTGCAATGCTAGTCAAAAGTAATATGGGGAAAATCATTGTTGCAGTGATGAGTTTTGAAAACAATCTAAAAGATCTAGGGCCACACAGATAGCAACTTGATTTTCTTTCCTTATCCATCAGTAGAATTGCTCCTGTGTGTATTGCTAAGGCATTTACTGACACCATGTGTATACCGGGAAAAGAATATGCAATATTATTTTGGAGGGAGTTACTGAGAACAAGTTGCTTTCTTTGGATCAGGGCTAATGTTACACTGAAATCAAGCAGAGAACATTCCAAATGAGCCCAAATCTGACCCTCATTCCAGTGGTGACGTTTATATGCACGGTGTCCAACATGCCATTAGAAAATATTCAAAGAACATATATAGTTGAAATCACTAGGGCATGATTACATGTGCCACCTTAATAAGTTAAAAAAAAAACTTCAGGAGCTCAGCAGGAGGGCACAGATTCTCTAGCGTTCATTAGTGAATGCTGAATGAGCCTTTTTCCTCCACACAGGCAGGAGAGCAGGTACATTCATGAGCAAGAAGTGAGACATGCTTTGACAATTCTCAAAGGCGTTCTCTTCTCCAGTGCCTTTTTTCAATGTAAAATGATGTTTAATGTGGAATATCGATTTATTTTTCTCAGAGCAAGACATAAATTAATAATAAATCATTCTACTCTATTTAATTAGCAATCTCATTGTCTCAATGACTTCCTTTACACCCTTCCTAACTAACCCCTTTTTCTTTCCCCTTTTACTGTTTTTTTTTTGCCCTTTTAGTGTAGACTCCTTAAGAACAATGACATCTATTTAGATGATTAATTTATTTAGAAGGATCTGTATGTTTACTGAGTACTAAATCAGAGTATTAATAACCCTCTTGTTCTTTGCCCCAACAAAAAATATAGACCATATCTCGTGTGCTAGGACTCCTAGATACTGGAGCCCACATTGAATAAAAATAAGCCACCTCATCTGCCTTCACAAATGTGAGTGTGTTTCTGCTAACTGCAGAGAGCTGCATACCGTTTGGTACTTGTGACGCAGAGGAACAAATACCACATTCAGAAAGAAATCTGGGCCCCAGTGTTGCTTCCAAGGCTCAGCAGCCTCGTAACCAGAGGCAAAAAACTTCATCTAAGTTTTATTTTCTTCAACTGTAAATGAGAAAAAATAACCCTGGTCTTACCTACCTCACTGGACTGTGGAAAAAATAAAAGCTTTGCAAAACTGCTTCATACATTTCAAAGTGTTATGCAAATTTAAGGCCCCATTGCATTTAGCAAATGGCAGATTCGGTACCTAGCTCAGTGCTAGGCAGAGTGGGTTTTCTACAAAGGGACGAATCCAAGACAAGTCACCTTAACAGACGATGATGATTATCCTGTGCTATGGTGCCCTGGAAATGTGCCCATCCTGTTTTGTTATGAGAGTTTGATCATTAATATTGTTCGCCTATAAAATGTGAACACTAACAACTCTTGCATCTTTTTCTTTCATTATGAAAGCAGTATGTTCATAACAGAGTATTTGGGAAAAACCAAAAAGGAGGAGCGAGAAAAACAGCAGTCACGTGCCACTATCCTCAGTCACTATTAACACTGCATTCCACGGCTCTCTCTCTTTTTTCCTTTGTATATACTTTTTTGGTTGGTTTTATACAGTTGTGGTGAATTGCATATCCAATGTTACTCTCTGCTTTTATCTCCAACATAACACTATAAAATAAGAAATTTTCTGTTTACATTTCTTTCTCCCCTCTTTTAATTCAAAACTCAAGTCCTGCACCAACCACCTCCTTTTTGTAGCTTAACATGTCTTGCCGATTTGAATGGGCTCAGTTATATTCTAATAACATGTTGAGGCCACCTTGGAGTCCATCCCTCTTCTTCTTGTAAGTTAACTGAATCATCTGTACTCCCCATTTTACCTTGAACTCCTTCAAGTAGGAACCATGTCTAGTTGACTTTGTGTACACTGAGCAGATCAGTGCCTGATGCAGACTGCTTAATAAATATTTGTGGAATAAACAACTGAATATTATGATAAATTCTTCCATGTGTGTCTGCTCTATAGCCCTTTGAGTGGATAAACTATAATTTCCTAAAAAACCTCTCTATTGCTGATTTTAACATTGTTACTACAAACAACTATGTAATTAACATTCTTATAGATAGTTTTTTCTGAACTAAAGATTCAAAGAAGGAAAATCCTAGGTCTAGACATTTTTTATGACTATTGACATATATTGTCCAGTTACTTTTAAAGAAGTTGCATCTGTTTTCACTACTTTCAAGAAATCTCCCAGTACTGGTCAAGACTCCATTAAGACAGCCCAGATGGTGCCTCCTCCAGGAAGTCTTCTCGGTTCCCTTACCACATCTGAGAACCTGTCAAGCTCAGGTGCACCTCTTCTGAACTTTTACCTAACCCTCCACCATTGACTTATGATGCTTTATTACAGTTACATATTTACTCCTCTTTCTTCCAAATGAGACTATTAGTTCTTTTAAGGGTAGAGGAAGTCTTATTAATTTTTATAATCTCCAGTACTGCCAGAAGTCTAACAGATTTTCAGTATGTTCTTGTTGACCGCAAGTAGCTAGTGTTTAATACAATTCTGTACTAAAATTGATCCATGAACACAGACAATAATGACAGTGATTATTATGAGTCAAACCTGAAGTGGAGGCCTCCTATGGAATCATAAGATATACAGGGATACAGAATCAGTGGAATTCTTTGCTCTGGGAATCCTGTCAGAATTAATGTTTAATACATGTTATCACATTCAGTTGTTCAATGATTCAGGAAGTTTCACAACAATGGACTTTTCCTTCTCCATCAACTTGCCTTTACTCTGTTTCACACATCAGACTTCCTTCTAACAATTCCTAGGGTTTCCTACTCCAGCACACAGATTCAATTAATGGTAGTGCTGCCGAAGGCAAGCAGCCCTGTCAGTTCCGAATCTGTTAAAAAAGAAAGTCCAGACTTGGGGGCCAAAAAAAAGATTTTATAATTTATAACAGTTAATAATGAATATTTTACCAAGGGCAGAAAATGAGCAAAGTGATACAAAAGAGGCTATGGAATTATTTCATAGCAACCCGTGGGCCACAACAGAAGCCTGAATATTCTATGCTTAAATCCCAGTGCAGAAAGGATACGTAAAAATGAAGTGATCTTAAAGAAAACAGGTACTGCCTTTCGCTTCTTTGGTCTTTCTTGAAAATGCTGATCAATAGTCATTTATATAAAAATGATCCTTACACATTTAAGGAGAATTCTAGTGATGTTGCTGGAAATGGATGAAGCCCACAGGAGGCTCTTTTTCTTTCTTTC
The DNA here is from genome assembly GCA_029783875.1 of Phataginus tricuspis. Taxonomy (NCBI): domain Eukaryota; kingdom Metazoa; phylum Chordata; class Mammalia; order Pholidota; family Manidae; genus Phataginus; species Phataginus tricuspis. Next base: position 5,776,489 of record JAQQAC010015530.1, on the reverse strand, counting down.
TTTCTTTCTTTCTTTCTTTCTTTCTTTCTTTCTTTCTTTCTTTCTTTTCTTTCTTATTTTTACACATACTCTCATAGCAGAATTGGAATACTGCATTTTTTCCCTTAGTTTCCCAAAGAAGTGGATTGGGAAAATAGAATTGGCTGCAGCTTGAATTTTACATGTTCAACAAAGGCTTTTGGTTTTGAAATGAACTATAAAATAAAGTATGGGTAAGAAGAAGTTTAAGTTCCTTTTTTACAGAACCAGAAACATAGCACAGCATCAGGCAAAGGCCCTCATACCCAAGGGGCAATATATACACAAAATATTGCTCAGGACCTACACAGATAAGAGCTACCCATCCCCATTCTGTTCACAAAAAATAGCCACTCACGTCTGGCATCAATCAGCATGTGAACCCCTGGTACTTGGCTGCAGCAAGTATTTGCTAAGCGGCATGTTTAGAGAGAAGTGGCACCAATCATTCAAGTGTTACTAATTTCCATTGTAATGACCACTTGAGAGTGAACAGTAAGTTCATTGTTCAGGAATACATGTAAAATCCTGCTGTCGATCGCCAATAAACATGAACTCATTTTCAAACTCTAGTGCTTGCCGCTGGCACATGGACTTTGGAAGTATGATTTTTTGTGGTTAATTATCCCACTTTGTATGTATTCAGGGCTTTGTTATTAACAAAGGCTTCCATTACGTAACATCGCAGAGCCAGTAGAAGCTGAGGCCTGACAATTTAATTATTGCTATTAAATTTAAAGCTAATAATGATTTCTGACAGGTCCCCTACCTTTGTCGGCAAATTCAGTGGGTTGAGTCAACTTACTAAATATCCTCTGAGTCCAGTCCCTTTTCCCCTCCATCCTGTCACAGCCCTCATTCCAGTTCTCATCAGCTCTCTCCTGGTCAGTTTCAACACTTCTTTTAACTGGCCTTCTGTAGTGTTCCAGCCTCCATCCATCCCTTCCCACTTACCAATCAATCTCCGCACGGTGGCAGTCAGAGTGACCTTTAGAAAAGCAAATCTATTATGTTATTTTCTCTCCTTAACATCATTCAACGGCTTGCAGCTGCCTTTGAGATAAAGTACAAACTCCTACACAGAGGAAACAAGACCCACAAGTCCTTTCGCGGTCGGGCCTCTGCCCGGAGCTAGACTCAGAGCCTCTCAACACTGGAAGCATTATGGTGGGCACTTTCCAGCCCCTTTACCCAACTGTAATCAAGAAAAAGAGAGGAAATCATACAACACAAAACACATATGCACGCTCTAGTTGAAATCAGCTCTCAAAACCGTTTGGATTACAAAATTACAAATTTTAGCAAAGCTAAGCTCCTCTCACTTTTTTTTTCCTTTGCTTTACTGGTGCTTCTAAAAATTTAAGCCAGATTTAGAGAACTGGGTGATCTCGGACTGTTGTTAGCTCCCCAGCAAAAAACTTTCAAGCAGACAGAACAGAAGCAACAATAAAACTCCACATATGCCATTAAGTAACTCATTCATTCACTCACTCACTCATTCATTCATGGTGAGTGTGCTGTGTGTCAGGCACTGTATCAGCTCTACCGGGGCCGGGGGG
>JAQQAC010015530.1:5609928-5774902 GCA_029783875.1 Phataginus tricuspis | reverse complement strand
CCCCGTCCCCAGGGCCTCGTGAGGAGACTTTGCGGCTCCTCTCAAACGGTGGACTCATTTTCCCATCCTTGGAACCTGGGAGTCCCTGTGACTTGTTGGGTCAACGGAATACCAGAGAAACGACAGCGGGGCAGTTCTGAGTCTAGGCGAACCCGATTGAGACCTCTGTCTCTGCCATGGGACTATGCCTGGGGACCCACAGACCAGAGTGAGGCAGCCAGCTGGTCCCCACTGGGGCCCTAGCGGGGTGAGAAAGCCCAGTTAACATCAGTAAAGCCTATGGCATTCACGGACCATCCTGGTATTCCTAGAAGCCAGGAAGTGGAAGTGATATAGAAATGGGGTGTTTTAAGTATTCAAGAAGAGCAAATGTCCTCTCTTCCTAAGAAAAGTGTTAAGGAGTTATACAATATTAGTGACTGTGTAAAGAAATACATAGAATGGGGAGTTAGGTCAGTAGAGTCATACCAGGAGGGAAAAGACATCAAACAGCAAAAATGTGGGAAAATAAAGATCTTTTACCAAGTCAAAAAATTGAAATTAAAACAAACATATCTGTTTATTATAACTCAGCCACATGGTTTGATTGAGTGGCTGTCTTACGATCTGATTTAACTTTAAATAAGTAGAACAAATCGATAAATCCCAAACATAATTTTGAAATAACAATTTTGTGAGAATTGACATCTGAAGCAACATTTGTTGCTTGTGTGAGTAAAAAGTCCCCTTAAAGGTTGAGCGCAGGGTCGGCTTATAGAAATCAAAGCTCCAGGGTGATCTGCATAACAACGATACTAATCATTTTTCTACCAGAAAACATTGACAGTGTGTTGACTTTCCCTGACCCCATGGCGAGTCAGGGGACAGAGGAGAGTTATTAGCCCCAGTCCCAGGCAACCGTGTCGTTTTATTCAAGTCCTAGAACCACCGCTCACGGGGGAGGTCAGTCCAAAGCTCACAAACTAGGTCGGTGGGTGAAGCGTTTCAATTTGCAAGATGAAATGATGGGCATGGACCTGGTAAATTGTACTTGCAATTATTTTCTTAATTATAACTGCAGGGTAATTTCCACAGATGGGGTGCATATTTGGCAAGACTTTCTTCCCTTCACGTTAAGGAGGAGGGCGACTGAAGGTCTCCCATCTTTGCTGAGATGTCGGATATCCCTTAAACACGGAGCTTCAGGATTGGAACGTGGTTTACAACTTCTTCATGTGATGGTAAAAAAAACCCCAAAACAAAACCAAAAAAAAAAAAAACAACGTGAATTTGGAAAAGAAAATCAATTAAAATGGTTGTTTGGCTGCTTTTGTAGAAAACCAAGGCTCTTTGGCCACACCTTCCACTTTTCAATCTGTGGTTTTGGTCTTGTAAATAAGTATACACCATGAAATGGGTTTTCTGCCTGTTTGTATCCTGCACGAGACTATAACGTGAAGAATGTGTTTTTCACTCTATTTTTCTCCCCAGTTACTTGATCAGGGTGAGAAACTCTTCTCCTCTGGCTTCAGATAACACATAGTCTGTTACCATCACGTTTAGGCAAAACAGATCCTGGAAACACATTTTGTTGATTTCTTAAGGAATAGGGATGTGAGTGTCTGAATTGGGTGGGGGATAAAAACAGCCCTACAAAACAAGAATAAAAACCCAAACCAGAGTTCAGTGTCCCAGCCAGTGAAAACAGAACAACAAAGCCGGAGAACACGGCCAGGCCCAAGGGGAGGAGAGCGGAGGGAAAAAGGCTTGCAAACACGAAGACCAAGAAGCGCTGCGGCCGCAGGTGGGGAGGGCAGACTTCCTCAGGGACAGGCTCCAGGAGGGCCGAGGGCCGAGGGCCGTGAGCAAGAGGCCGAGGAGGCAATGAGGGGCTGAGCAAGGTGAAAGTTTCGGTTCTCACTGTTCTTCCCTTTCCCTTTTATGATTATTTTCCCCCCCGAACGTCACATCCAGGCTTCCAGCGGTGAAACACGGAGGGAGAGAGAAGACAGGACTTTCGGCGTCAAAACCTTGCCCTCCTTAAATGTTCCTTCTCTGAACAACTTTAGCCCCTAAAAATAGTCCATCAGGAGGTATCGTGAATTCTTTTCCTCCCTCGAAAAGACGTATATCAGTAATTGCTTTACTTCAGAAAGTACTTTTGGCAATGCTGATTTTATATCCCTAAGTGCCCCCTAGTGACAAGGTCCAATTTCAAAATCTTTTTCACAGTAATTTTGTTCTCAGGGTTTTCTTCTCCCAATGCAAATGTAGCTGACTCAGAGGCAATGGATCAGCTTATGACGGACTTATTTTAATGAGGAAGAGGACAGTTTCTTGAGCAGGTCTAGGACATCATGTCAGGGAGTTACTGTTTTTCTTTATAAATTAATATGTAATTGGAATAAACCTATAGACTCTTACAGTAAGAGCAGGTTTCCTTCAGTTACACTGTTACTAAATAGATGATTTGGGAATGTGATGAGTCAGACCCTCTCCTCCTCTGTTAAGTCATATTAAGACTCAGATCCCAATGTAGTTTCTTTTCATTCATCTCGTGAAACAATCAAAGAGCTATATAAGTCATGAAGAATGACAGGCCACTCTTCAACTCTCTTCCACTTACCATTTCTCCTGGTCATTTCCAATAATCCTATTAACTTAGCATGGTAGCTAAGAGGAAAAATGTTGTAATCATAAAAATTAAGCTTACATACTGCTTTAGTAAGTTTTTCTGGGACATGGAGCATGCCACCTAATTTCTTTGTGTCACTTTTAAACTGCATAATGGAACTAATAACAAAAGTCTGTTGGAGGGGGATTAAATAAGATATTGCTCGTCAAGCTCTTTGCTGCCTGTTGGCATTTATTTAGGGCTCAATAAATGATAGTTATTATGACGTGCAGCCCAATCATTGATAGAAGCCAACACTGTGTCTCTTCTCTCCTTAAACATATTTGGTAGAAATAATGTCAATACTCTGAAGCAAGTCGCAGTGACCTTTAATAGACTGTGGACCATGTTTACTTCTAATCAATGCTATTTTCAGATTCTCTTTAGAACCTACACGCTCAAGAGCTTAACTTGAACGTTCAACAAATCCAGTTTTGTCTTCCTGTATTAAGGACTGAATACAAAACGCAAATCGGAGATACTGAAATTTTTCTTTGCATATCCCTTTACGCATTTACAGATTCTTAAACACATCATTCTCATTTTACTGATGGGAAATGAAGGCAGAAAAGGGCTATGAAAACTGGGGCAAAACATGGAGAGTGATTTTTCCAGATAGGTACCGCTCCTCTCGGGGCTTGAGATGCTTAAGAATAAACAGTTCTGCCTTTGCAATTCCAGAGCCACTATTATTGATGGAAGAGTTTGGAATTCCTTATCCACCTAACCCACTGGGTTAGTAACTGACCTTGAATAAGAGCTCAGGTCAAGGATGTTTATACTTATTTACATCTTTACAGTCACATCAGAGGAATTGCTTCTAGTTCTTGTATTCAGAATTCTAAGCTTCAAATATTTCTGGTTTCCCTCGCTTCCACTTCCTATATTGGCCTAGTCCCATGTCCATCACCCATTTATAGACCTAGTTACAAGGAAAACGGATTAGCATGAAGCTAAAAGGATCAGTACGCAATTGGAATTTTCCTCTGATGTAATCAAAATAATAGAAAGACTTTAGCCAGTTCCCCAAAGAGAAAGAGGTTAGCTGCTCTAAGGCTTTGTTAATTTTTATTATTTATTGATTTGGGGCTAGATCAAATGCTCATTGATGAATCTGTTTTCAGAGATCTCTACTTTACATTCCAGGCATGGGGAGGGTATGTTATATTCACACAAGTCAACCAGTTTCAATGAATTGGGGGCAAGTAGGTACTTCCATTGGTCTGGAAACCTCTAGTAAATGCATGGATCATGAACTGAGTTTAAAATAGTATTCCCCACCATGTAAATTTTTATTGTAGCTCTGTTTGGCTTGTTTTATCATTTAATTTTCCCTCACTTGATTTCAGGTATGGATGCGCTATCCAGAGACCTATAGTTCTTTATCCTCGTAGTATCCCAGTGTGTCCCATATGTAGCTGTAACATTGTTTTTAAAAATGATTTCTCATCTCCAGCTGAAGAGCTGTTCTGCACTGAAATGCATCACTCCCTCTCCCCCTTTCCAGATTCAGATGATATATGAGATGGCTTCTGAGTCCTCCTGGGGTTGCAGCAATTTTAGAAGTTACTTCTGCTCAACTTGTTCTATAAAAAGGTGCATGGAATAGTCTAATCTCCTGACCTTGCCTTACCAGACCATGTCAGATGAGAAAAATCAACTTGTCTGAGTGGCTTCAGGGCTGGTAAGCAGGACACCGTGCATGAGCTGAGCTCCTGAGTCAGTGGACCTGACAGGACAGCATTCAGCACAGCCTAAAAATAGGCAAAGGGGCATGGGACATCACCAATTCCCCAGGCCCCACTGAATGTGTGTGTGTGTGTGTGTGTGTATTATTTCATGGACTTCAGCTCAAGCTCTTAAAATTCCAAGTCCAACACGCACATTACCCACATTGGGATCAAAGTCTCCTCAGTGGAGAAACTGATTTTAGTCTTTTGTACCCACATATTGACTTATTGACAATATGTTACCTCTGCTCCTAGCTATTCCCTTTCATTATGTCATGCAATGGTTGCCTCCTGTTAGAGAGCTCTTGGGCATCAGAGAATGGGTTGGGGAGACAGGTTTGTGAATGTGGGTGTCCTCTTGGAGGGAAGGCACAGGCCTCCTTCATCGAAGTCTGGCCTCACCTTGGAGAGATGAAGCATCTTGGCAGGTTCCAGTTACTTTTCCTGGACACTACTCCTCAGTGGCTGTCTATTCCTTTGATTTAATCATACATAGATACCACACTTGATTTGTCCCAAAGAGGGTAGTAGTTAAAAAAGTTTTTTACACAAAATTTTATTTATTAAATACACAACGCCTGCTATATAGTTGGCATTCTATAAATTATGGCTACATGAACAAATACATGAATGAGTGAATGAATGAATGATTCTTTGGGTATGTGCTAACAAATATGTGTGCATACTCATGCATTTAGTCCATTTGATCAAAACACCGTGTCCCAGAGGCCACAGTTTAGGTTCTATTTCCAGGCAGGCCAGTTTGCTTGCTTGGTTCTGTGATGACTGACCTTGTTATCGTGTACATCTGCCCTGTTAAATGCAGAAGGGGTAATACCAATGGTGTGGCCATATGATAAAAATTCCTTATTTCAAAATCTAATCAGGATAACATATCTATGCATCAGTCTGTTTTGGGAGGTACCAATCCCATAAAGCCAGGAGAATCATAGAAATACCGAAATTCAGTTGTGGGTGGAATCATGTAGGTTATTGAGGTGCACCTGCAGTTACCTACAACTAAAAACATGTTTAAAATAGAACTTAGAAAAGTAGAGGATGAATGAGGTCAAAGTTCACATGTATAAGACTGAATATGAACTTCTCAGTCTGCACCACATTTGGGAAAAGGCAACAGTGGGCCAACAGGATGGCTGAAGGACGCCCGCAGTGGAGAGGCAGCTGAGGAAGCGTCGGTTAGGCTGCCTGCTGCCCGGTCGCATAAGCTATTGAGTATCTACTCAAATGGAAGTAAAGTCCTGTGATATTCCCTGGGAGACTAATACAATATGTTAGTGGTTTTATATGGTATATTAGTGGTTTTCAATTCTACCTGTATTATTGATTATTCTCTTAGTCCGCCGTGTAGTTTAGAAAACAGCAGAGAACAAACAGCCTCAAAGGAACCTGGGGTTAGACTATGACCAAAACGGCACAAAAGCCGTTTCTACTTTTCATTCAGATTTTCCCTCACAACGTGGGAAAACTTGAAGTGACTGGAAAGTAGATTTTAGAAGAGAGAAAGAAAAAAGGGAAGTTGTATCATTCATTGAAAGAAAACTTTAAGAACAATTATGTATTAGGAGATATGCTAGCTGATGGGGGTTTAAGGATAAAGAGTCTGGATGGGAAAATATATCAAACAAAATTACCCAAATACTTATATAATTACAGCTGTGGTTACTGGTAAAATGGAGCAGAAGGTTTGTTAAGATAGCACAGAGCAAGGGGTGCAGGTCTAGTCAAGAGGAGTTGGGAAGATCAGAGCATTTCCCAGAGGAAGTGACATTCAGTCTGAGCTCCAAGGCCAAGCGTGGAGGTGGGGAGAGATGGGGGGAATGAGGTGGGCAGAGAATCTCTGGGATAAAGAGCAACACAGGAAGGTATTGGCCCAGAAGGAGCCTGTGTGATCGAGCTGCTGAGAGAAGCTCCATGCCACAGAAGGTGAAAGGTCAGGTGAGGGCAATCGGAAGTTGGTACAGAAAGGTCACATAGGCTCAAGGAAAGGAATTTGCATTTTACTCTAAGGACAGTGGGAAGAGTCTGAAACATTGCAAGGTAAGGAGTGACACTGGGAGGTCTGCATTTGGTAAAAGTCCTTCTGGCTGTGATAAGGACAATGGAATAGAGAGCAGCCAGAGTGGACGGGGGAGAACAGGAGGGACAGCAAGCTATATATTTTGGAGATAAAATAGTTAGGATTTGATAATTGAACATGTGAGCTAAAGAAGAAGGAAAGTGTCAAGTCCTGTGTTTACAGCAGGGGCCGATAGGTGACATTTACTGAGATGAGGGAGGCTGGGGAAGGGGCGTGTTCAGCGGGCGGGGGGGGGGGGGGATGAGACACCCATCGGCAGTTGGTTATATGGCCCTGATGTTCTGAAGACAGCAAGTACTCTCTGGAGTACAGCTCTTCAAAGGGATGAAGCAATCGGAAAGAGAGGAAGAAAACCTGTTTTTTCAAGAAAGAGAGTGTCATAAGAGAAGACATGTCAAGTCAGATGGACCACAAAGTGTCCTTTGAATTTACCAACACAGAGACCACCAGCTAGAGCAGGCCCGGGGAGCTCCTGGGACACAGCCTGATCAGTGTGGCCCGGGAGTGACGGGGCAGGGAAGGATGCAGGTAGCTCTTCTGAGAGCTTGGCTGAGGGAAAGAGCTGCAGTAGCAAGTGGATTCAGAAGGCAGGGAGGACTTTCTTCCCTAAAGAGCAAATAGAGCGCTGTGAATGCTGATAGAGAGCAGCCAGGGAGAGGAAGAGGTGGGAAATGTAGGAGAAAAACTGAGTAACCCATTCAGGGCGGTCCTTGGGAGGACAGAATAGTTGGGACCCAGATAACAGGCGCAACACCTCCCGGTTGACAGCAGGTGCCCCCCCCCCCTTTTCACAGAGGGGATGAAGAGAGGATGGGAACAAAAGCGAACTGGTTTACAGAGTTGGTGTAGATGTTTCAGACAGTTCTCAGTGGGACGTTTTCATTAACTTCTCTCAGACACACAGCAGGCATCTCCTCCACCATGAAGGAGGGAGGGGAATGGAAAGCGGATTTTGGAGGATGAAATTTCCAACCAGAGGAGCTATGAAATGGTTATTTCAGATAATAACCTAACTAGAGAAATAATTTTGGAATGGCCAAGGCGTCCTCTTAAGTATTTGCAACGATTGTCAATTAGTGGGAAGTTGGGAGTCTATGAATCCTAAAAGCATTATCCCCCACTTACACTTGTCCCTTTTAAACATGCTATGTTGGAACTAATCATTTTAAATGTGGTTCTTTGCATCATTTGTAAATCTCCACAACTTAATCTTCGGGCTTAAAGACGGCGGGTAGCAGAAGTTTCTTTAAATGGAAAACAATTGCAAGAAGTGAAAATCAATTGCCAAAAAAAGTGTAAAATAAACTCCTTGCTTGGCCCGGGGGCGTGCCTTCACTCAAACCGCTCCCCCACCTGCTCTCCTTGCTCCGCCCTCCTTCCTGGCTCCTCCTTCCTTCGTCCCTAGCACAGTGCGGGGCTCACAGGCTCACAGAAAGTGGCTCATCATGTCACTGTTTCTGACCGTACCTTTAACGCCACCAAGAAGAGAAGTGACCTTCAAGAGCGCGTCAGTCTTGAGACACAGCGCTGTGACAGGCTTTTTTTTTTCCTTTCCTTTGCCAAAATTCTGAAACTCCTAATAGGAAACCAAGGCGATCAGTCGCAAGCCCTCTCTCCCTCCCTTCCCATGCTCCCCTCTCCCACACGTGCACAAACAGGCCACTATGGTTTCGATCTAAAGTTTTTGCCCTAAACATCAAGAGAAGAAAGGGTTAGGTTCTACTTAATGTTTTCTTGAAGTTTATGTGTATGTGTAACTCTGACGCAGTCATGGAAAAAGACTTCAATGTTGGAAAGGATCCGAGGGACCATTTCATCTCCTTTCCCGCCTGGACCTGTGCCCCATTTTATGGATAAGAACACTTCCAGTGGGTAAGCACATGGTGAACTGGCATCCTGGCTGTCTGTGAAAAGGCACAGGCTAACTCCGAGGGGGCAAGAGGTGTGCATGTTCATCATTTTCTTTGCCCACCAACTCTCGTACTGTGTTCTGCACACGTTATTGCTTAATGAATTCTGGGTAATTTGAATTTGCTGTTCAGGTTCCTTTAGTCACAATAGGAGCACAGCTTTGACTCAATGCGAGTTGCTAAGGTATCATCAGACTAAGATCTAGGGTTTAGTATAATTTCCCTTCCTTCAATTTGGAATTAAAATATTACAGAAAAATGGGTGAAATAATGCCAGTGAGTATGGCAATAAATTTCTGACATGTGGCATGCAGTCTGTGAGGGCACTGCTTCACATAGTCCTGTACTTTGGCGAGTAATGGAGTGGAAAATTAAATTAAATAAGCTTTTATTATTCTGTGGCTCTGTTGAAAAGGGTATCATCAAATACATTAAAAAATATATCTTCTGAAATGCAAGTTCAAGTTCTCTCACATTACTGAGTTGTGAAAAAGCATTGTCCTTTTATGTTTTCCCTTTTTCTTTCTTTTCGCCTTTGGCAGAATCAAACCCACGGTAACTTCCTTTGGGTTACATCAGAAACACACACTTAGTTCCATCAGGCTCACAGGTGAAACCTGGAAGCACAGCTTCTACATTAAACCAGCAAAAGGAAGTAACACTTTCATCGTTTACATTTATATCACTCTTTACCCTCAGATTTCTGTGCAGGCTTATATGTCTTAGATGTTCATAGATATTTGTATGGCTGCTAGGTTCTTAAATATATCATATTAAGCAATCAATTTCATTTATAACATGTCTGAAGATACTTAATTTTTTTCTTTTCATATGAAATAAATTTACCTATAATCATAAATGATACTTGACAGCTAAAAGGAGGACCTTGTATCTTTGGCTTTTGGCCCAGGGATTTAAGTGATGTCCCCTCTCATGATCTATGATTTTTTTCTCACTGCTACTGTCCTCTTTCACACTGTTATTATTTTAGTGACATGCAGGAACAAGCCCCCTGGCCTTTGCACTTGGCTACTGTAAGTCATTGACCATCTATGAATGTTCCATGACTTGAAGTGATTGTAAAGGTCATTCAAGGCAGATGTTTTCTTATGATTACCTGGAGTGACCCAATGTTCTATGGGCACAGCAAAGGGCATGTGGAATGTGAGGAGTGTGAGGTTTGGGGTCCCACAGTATCCCAAACTCCACACCAACTATCTGTGGGTCTGTGTACAAGAAAAGTAAATCCACTGAACCTGGGTTTCTCATCTACAGCACATTCATTCAGCTGAATATACTGTTCTCAACATGGGGTACAAGTAGCACTTTTAGAAACATGTATAGAAGTATGTCTACATGCATGACAGAATGGTCAACATGTCCACTAAAGCAAACAAAAAACAGCCTCTCCCCCCAAAAAGCCCCAACCCTTCATTGCCTTATAGAGGAACTAAGGCTTAGAGAGGTTAAACAGCTTGACCCAGGGCCTACAAGGGGCCAGGACTTGGGCACGGTTCTTTCTGATTCTAGAGTCTAAAGTCTTATACACGCAAGGGAGGGAAAGAGGGTCACGGTCAAGCACAAGCCACAGGAAGAAGGTTGATGGTGGGAAAAAAATGCTATAGACCTAAATGTTGCCCATCTCTCACTCATATATACTTATCCATGGTCAAGCAATTAGCCCAGAAGTAGGTGGTTATTAAGCATGTGATGTGGAAAGGGCAGGGAATCATGCAATGGCAGTTCATGGTACTATCCTCCCTTGACTCATCCAGAAAGACAGGACGCTGAGCAATTGCAGGACAGCTAAATTCCAAACCATTCAGCATTTAGTAACTAATGTAGCATGACTGCAGATAAATGTGAGACCAGTGTTGCTGCGTTCATCCGGGAAGCTTCATGGAAGCCTGCGTGTTATCTAGAACACACGGGGCAGAAAGGTCTTTACTGGTATAGCACAGACTTGCCTGCACATCCATCCAGTTGGGAATGCAGGGCCATAAGAAGTCCGGTATGAGTGGAAGGCAGTGGATGGGGCCCAGATAGAACTGGGAAGCCAGGGCCTGATTATAAAACACTAGAGAGCCATTCTCAGGGAGAGGAAGAACATGACTAGGACCCCTCTGTGTAATGCCCATCTAGGAGGGGCGATCTGGGGGCAGGGGTGGGGTGGGTGGAGGTGGCTAGAACTAGGAAATCCAACCAGAAGAGGAAAACAGCCACTCAGGGGAGAGGGCGAGAGGTAGAGGTGAGTGGTGGGGTGGACACAGACAAGGGAGAGCCTGTAAGTAGAACGAGAAAGAAGTAAACTCGGGTGCATTTGAACTTGAACAGCTGAAATCCCTGTCTATTGTCTCTGTGTCTCTGATGTAATGCTTTCAGTCCTGGAGAGAGAAACAGGGTGGCCCAGTGAGTGACCCAGAAGGTCTCTCTGTATTGCCGGGTAGTGAGCCAGACTTACGGCTTCTGCTTCCCCATCCTCTCTCATCAGGAAAGGCAGGTCATCGGTCCAAGTTCCACAAGGCTGGCAGGTGTTAGCAGCTGGCATTTACTGACAACCCACTCACACTGGCTCCTTTGTTTAGACTGCTTGGCTTCTTACATGTATTGCTAGGTCACTCTCGCTTTTGCCTTCTAGAAGAGCAGAGTTATAAAAACAGGGAGTGGGTGTTCTTCCTCTTCTTGGTGCACAAGTCCATGTGTATCTTGCTGTGACTTCGCCCAAACCTTCCTATAGGATGCTGGTGAAAGGGGGTGCATATGTTCAGCCTCTGATGCCTCTGGTGGGCATCCAAGCACTCAGGCCAGCAGATAAATGAATGAATTTATATTTGCTAATTGTAATAACTCATGTAGATCTTTACACTTTACAGAGCTCTTTGGCATGGAAATGGGAACAAACAAAACAAAAACAGAAGCCCAGAGCTCAGAAGGTGAAGCGGGCTTCCCCAAATCACACGGTCAGGGTGTAACGGACTTAGAACTCTAGTCTGGGACATATCTTTTCCAAGTTCAGAATCCAAAATAAAACAAAAAGGTAAAATGATAAATGAATTTTACTCTCAACTGTTTTGGACATGGGGCTAAAAATTGTAGCTAGTGGCTGTCAAAGAACTGCAGACTAGAAAACTGCATATTAAATTAGATCATGTGCCCATGGAACTTTCCAGTGTGAAAGATGTTAGGCTACTCCTGCTGTATATATGGTATCTCTGTAATATACCTCCATCAAGCCAGAATAGTGGAGTCCTGGCTTCTATTTCTAATTCTTTCACTTAGTGTATGAGCTTGGGCAGGGCCACTTAAACTCTGTCATTTATGAAATAAAGGACTCTATGATTCAACTAGTAATGATTTTCAGGACACATACAGTATATCTATCTGAGAGTGGCAAGCGGAGTGGTGTTCATAATTTCTCATTCCGTGAATATGTGCTGTGTATAACACTTGCCACATCTGTGCAATAGCTAATTTTCAGAGCGTGTTGTGCATGCTGAATTCATTGTTCATTTCAAGGCTTTTTAACACACATGAGTACATTCATGAATTATTAAGTTGTTTATCCTTTTAATGTTGAGTGGAAACTTGTTAATTTAAGTATACTTTACAATTTGATTACTTGTTCAGCATGAAAACATTAGCAAAAAATAAACAGACAAGAAAACCATAGCTTGAGATTGAAGCCCTGGCTATATGACATGAAATTTAAATACATTTATGAATATCTGAGCATATTTTACTCTTCTAACAACCACTAAAGAATTAACTTAAAGAAAGGACTCTTTCATTTAAAGAAAATTAGCAAGGAGGTTTACTTAAAGTACTGTGCAATTAACATTATATTTAGAATTTTCCTAGTTTCTCCTTCCTTTTGCATATATTAGCAGCAATTGGTGTTTGGTATTATGGGTAAAACTGTAATATTTCCAGAATCCCTTGCCTGGCTTTAATGCATCTGCATTATCAATAGGTGTTTCAAGGGGTGGAGAGATTAGTCCATCTATATATCAATAGGTAACTACAAGGGCATGGAGGGTTTATCTGGACTAGAGAGGTTGGATGGAGTTCTCTTCTGGTGCAGCCGGGTCGCTGAAGCCGGGTCAAGAGAGAGATGGGAAGACTAGTTGTAAGAAGTAAAAGAGTTTCTTAACTTTATTTCTTTTAACTTTATTTCTCTCTTTGACTTATTTCAGTTTTAGAGGTATTTTGCCCTGGGATTTTCCCCCAGGAGTTACAGGTATTTAACATATTATATACATTTATAATCCCTTAAGACTAAATATTTCATTTTAAAGTTTTAAATATCTAGATGATTTGTTTATTCCTTGAAAATTTATCTCCTGGCACAGTGTTTTCAGACAACAGTCATGTAGTGAATGTCAGCTAATTTGAATTTAATAACTTCATTGTCAACTCTCACTTTTATGTAAAAATAGGTCTGGCACACCCTTGACAATGTCAATCCCTTGGAAAAGTTTGATTAAACAACAATTTAAGGCTTAACCGTGTTCATAAAATTAAAAGGCTATGATTGTAGTAGGTACCATTATAAATAAAATATGTGAGTGCAGCAAATATCAAATAGAAAGATTCAAGAATTGCAATACCATGCCATCATTCACAAGTTCGCAAGAACATGTGCCCTTCATTAAAGTCAATGGAGTGTACCAGTTCATCAGGCATTGTTCATAATCGAAACATTTCAATTTTAGTTAACACATACAAAAAAAACTAATTTAAAAGTCAAATGAGGAAATTAGTTCTATGTTTCCATGTTCCAATTCCACAGTGACATCTACTAGCTAAATTTAGCCTTAGGAGGTATGAAAGATATCTAATACAATGAATGGAAAACCTTTTAAAGAATCACAGATCTGTTAAAACTAATGTTTTTGCTCCCAACTCAACAAAAATATATTTAGTGTTGTAGAAGAACCCTTAGACTGTTGCAAAACAACTGAGCTTATCTATAGGTTTACTTCTGGATTTCAAGAGCAGTGAACCAAGAACTAGAGGATTTGTGTAAGATGTACAGTCCATTTCCTGAAAAAAATTAAATTGAACAGTGACTAATTGAAAAATATTTTCTGCATACACATTATAAAGACCAGGGGGAAACTTGTCCTGTTTTAAATCTCTCAGATTTCTCCATTATAGTCAAACACTATTGACAACACATTTTAGATGTTTTCTTGACCTTTATTTCTGGGGTACTTTTTTCTTGCTTTTCTATTTTTCACCACTCTTTTGGTGCCCCTCTTTTTTTTCCCAATTAAAAAAAATTTCCTTATCAATCCCCACTGTGTATGCTGCCAAGGACTCTGTCCTTCATCACTCACTCATTTATCTCTACATCTAGTCTTTTGTCTCCCATCTATGAGGTTAATTGTTCCTGAATGTTTATTTCCATCTGAGCTTCTCACATGAATAGGTTTTGTTTATTGTCATTTGCAGATATCCATCTTGACCTTAAAGCTCAACAACAAAAAAGGTCATTAAAATTCCTTGAGTTTCCTGTAAAGACATTTTTGTAAGAACTGCATTCTGGCTCTTCTGCAAGTCCACTGTCTTGGTATTTTATGCCCCATATTTAGTCATTCTGTCACCTTTCTTTCAAAGGGTTCAGTCTCTTCCATGTGGGGGAACATCCTCTTTATTTTCCCAAATTTAAATGATCAGAAAAGGATCTGTGTGTATGTCTGTGCAGGCACCATGCACCCCTGGGAGAGGGCCAGAGGAACGCTTACCTGAGAAGAGGAAGGGCTGATGTGGACCGGCCAGTGGAAGGCACCCAGACACAGGGAAGGGATGCTGACTTTGCCCCTGAACCCAGCTCACTCATCTGCCTGCCCAGAACCACCTTGGTAGCTTCTAACCACAGCACTGCTTCTCTGGGAGGCTCTGCGGGGAGGGATGCATGCCAGCAAATTTTGTCTGCACATCCTAATGGCCAGAAATGACTTGAAGTCATAGAAAGAGTCATGTAGGGGCTCCTAAATCCCAATAGACCTGGCTGGTCTTGAAAATTAATCAGCAAATCTGACCAAGTGATGGAGGTCTCTGTACAATGATTCTTGGTTCCCTGTCTTCCTTTTCTTTACCACTCCGCATTATTTACCCAAACTCTTTGAAGCTCTTTTTAGTAGAATTGCCTGCTTCCAGTCTATCTGTACTCTGTCTGCATCACTGAGAATGAGCTCTGACTGGTTGGTGTATGTGGGATTTGCTGTCCTGCACATGGTTTCATCCTAAGTCCTGGATATTATTGCAAGATTGCCTCAACCTAGTCATCTGACTCCTGGCCTTCTCCTTACTTCTATGTCCTTGCACAAGCATGTCACGGACCTTAGGTGGGCTCTAAATACAAAGCCCCCTGGTCAGGTCCCCACTTCTGCTTTCCATTTCTAGAGACAGACCTCTTGTCTCAAGAATTCTGTTCAATAAACAGCTACAGGTAACCCCAGTCCTCTCAGGCCACATGCTAACCAGTCACCACTCATAAATATAAGCTACTCTTCAGGGAATCTAAAAGAAGAGCATTAATTAATACCCTCATTCTAGTTATGAACACCTCCTGCCTATTTTGTGAGGAATGTGGGTTTCCCTTAAAAGGTCCTGAGGGCTGCTGTCCTCATCACACGGCCAATGAGGCCCTTCAATAGTGTTGCCGCTACCTCTCTCTCCTGCCTCACCTTACCCAGTCTCACCTCTGCTCACTGCATCACCTGGCCCTTACCTGTCTCAGGCTCTCACCTGTGCTGCTTCTCTGTGCAGACTGCTCTTCCCCCACTTGTTACGTGGCTGGGTGACTCTCAACCCAAGCGGCTGATTAGATGTCACCTGCTCAGGCAGACCTCTATACCTGAGAGAGGTTGTCCCTGTTACCGTCTCTCACAGTACCCTGTAAGCTGCAGAATACCTACCAAATCTAAGCAATATACCTGTGTTAACTGACTCTCGTCATTTAGACAGTAAGCCCCTAGAAGTTGGTACCTGGTCTGTTCACCACAGCATAACCAGTGCCTACTACCTAGTATGGATCAGCAAATTGTAATCAAAGGCATAAATACTGCCAGAGCTTTCCTTACTTCTAGGTGATGTGAGAACATCACCTTAATAAAGGTGGTGAGAATATTTAAGATAATAACAATTCTCTATATTTAAACAAATGTGTACAACAAGTGATACTATTAAGGAAGTCTGAGAATTTGCTACCATCCTCTTGCTGCAAAAATGAGGATAAAGAATAAAATTAGCATGCTCTGGCTCCTTGCAGTTGAAGTCATTGCTCAAGGACAGTGAATAATGCTATAAAATCACTTGTACTATGAAGAGCATTATCTAAAGTCATTATCATACGCAGAACATTCAAACCCACACTGAGCTTTCTTTCCTAGTACTTCAACCCTAACAAATCTCTGAACACCCAAATTTACTTTCTGCATCTCAGAAAAAAAGGACGACAGATGAAGGAGAGACCTGAAAATTAGGAAGCAATCACATATTTATGAAAGTGCAGAGAGCCCTGCGTTTCCGTCATCATGAACATGCCCCTTTGTCTGCCTGCAAACTGTCCTCATTATTATTCCCGGTTTCAAAAGGCGCTATTGCCGCTTTTTGAGTACCGTCAGGATATACTCCCAACCGTGGGGCAAACGATGATTTCTTAGACAGGACACTATAAAGCAACACCCATAAAAGAGAAAAGGTTTTGTTGTTTTTTATCACATTTAAAAATTTCAGCTCATCAAAGGGCACTTTAAATAAAATGAATAGATAAACCATAACCTGGGAAAATATTTACATATATCTGACAAAGGATTTATGCCCAGACTATATGAATAACTCCTACCATCAACAACAGACAAGTGATCTGGTAAAAATAAGAAAAAACCTTGAACAGACATCTCTCCAAAGAAGATAAACAAATGGGGATTAGCACATAAAAGGGGATCCCCATCATTAACCAGAGATACACAACTTAAAGGCACAGAGATGTCATTTCACGGCCACTGTTGGTGAGGATATGGAGCAGCTTTCTATACACGGGAACTTTCTACACTGCTGGTGAACTGCTGGGCAGTTTCTTATAAACTTAGACATTTACATTATGATCTGGTAATTCCACGCCTTTGTTTTCAGTGACAACAGATGATGACAAACAGACTGTACAAGACTTTTCAGAGCAATCTTGCTCCTAATAGTCTCACAGTACAAACAACTGAAAGATCAAAAATAATTGAAGATAATGGATAAATAATCTGTAGTTTAGTCATACAATGGAATATTACTCAATAATAAAAAAGCAATGAATTACGGATACATATGACAATCTCAAAATCATTATGGTAAGTGAAAAGAGCATTTACAGAGTATATGCTATACGATTCCATTCAGAAGTCCAAGAATAGACGAAGGTAACCTATGGTGATAGAAATAAGAAAGTAGCTGCTTGGGCAGTAGAGAGATGGGTGGGGATGGGAGGGAATGAGGTTGTGGATTGGAATTGACTAGAAAGGTCCACGAGAGGAAAATTTAGGTATGAGATTCAAAATCTTAGTTTAGGTGGCCATTATTTGATAATTGTATACAGGGTATACACAATTCTTAAAATTCATTGGATTTAATGTTTAGGATGTGTACATTTTATCATATATAAACTTCATCTCAATTTAAAAAATCAAGATATTCTATTATTTAAAACAAAGTAACAATAAACATCATTCAGAATGTTTTCCCACTTTCTAGGCCTAAGAAGTATTTAAAAAATTCTTGTTCTGTTGGATTAAAAATACCTGATGACAACATTACTTTCTCAAGTTTCATTAGATTAAACCTCAATTTATTCTGAAGTTAAAAAACATAAAGATGCTGAATTACCAAAACAAACAAACAAACAAACAGAAAAACCCAAACCAAAAAATCCCCTCCAGCTCTGAATCAGGATTAAGTTTTCAAAGATGAATGTCATTGCCACAGCCTACCAGCAAGGGGAGTAGTTACACTTTGAAAAGAATTCCATCTTTCTCACCACTGAATTATTTTCTAGGGCACTTTAACGAGACCAAAAATTGACTTTTGGGTGTAGCCACAATGGAAATGACAGATCATTTTAATGCAAGAGAGAAAGATCGGAAACGTTGACCCTCTAGATTACTTTGCACCTCGATGGGAAGGGGAGAAGCTCTTGAAGATCAGGTTATTAACATACTCTGTTCTTGTAATTCAGGTACCAGGAAAATACTGAAAAGAACAGCTAAATTAACAGTGGGATGCCACTTTTCCTTTGTTAATTATTCCCATACAAGAATAATCAGGTACATCTCTCTCCCACCACATAAAAGGCCCCAACAAATCCTCCATTTATTTTATGGACGTAGGAATAGTAGCGTCAGTTGGTGCAGAATTTGCAAGCTGTTTGAATACTGGCACGGAGCACTTTTTTTTTAATCCTGAAGCATAAGGGCTTTTCAGCTGAGATGGTTTTGCCACGAATCTGAAGGTTTATGCTGCATTTTAAAAGATATCACCATGTTCATCAATTCTTATAAGATTTGTAAGGCTTAGTTCCAATAAGCTCCAGAAGGCAGTAGAAAAGTCTTTAACGATCCCTTCCTGCCAGCTTCGATAATCCTGGTTTTACAGGAAAGAATGTTCTGGTTGACAACGGGCAGCATTTCCCCGGGCATGCACAAGCACAGGAGCGCCAGGTAGGGTGCCTTGCAGCATGGGTAAGGGAACGGGCAGCCCCGATCTTCATTCTAACACCAGGGCACTTCTCAGTCCTGCTCATTCCCCAGAGAAGCTGAGCACAGAGCAACCAGCACGGTGTGCCCTACAAAATGCCCTGAGCCATGCTCAGTGTGGGTGGAAGGCTGCGCTCTTAAGGAAGCCACATCTCTGCAATCTGCAGTGCTTGTGAACATGAGATGTACTCCCCTTCCTTAGAGTCAAATGAGCACAAGGACCCTGGGTACACAGAAACCACAGTCCCTTCCAGGAACTGTGCAGAGGAGAACATGCCTACAAACGCAAGGCTCTAGGCTGTGAGCACAGGTTATAGGGATGGGCTCTGCATGGCGGGCAGTGGTGGCCAAGCCAGGCCATTTTGTTTCCCTTAAAATCACCCACCATTGTAGCTTTTGCACAATGACGGCCCCACTACTTCAGGAGTTAGCATGCTATCAATACATCAATATAAAAACATGTATTACTCTTGAATGCACGTACCCTTTAGCTAGGACATAAACCCTGCCCAAAGATTTTCTTCATGAAAATCCAAGGACTGTTTTTCAGTTCAATGACCCTAAGAAATGATTTGGAATCACTTCCATTCATGAAATGGAAGGGAAGCATGTATTTTCAATCTCTATCAATGGAGGCCCTTGGAAGTACAGGATCCAGAACAAGGAGATACGTTCTAGATTCTGCCTTGGACATCTTATCAAGGTGTTACAACCTGGACTACATTCTTGCTGGCAAGGATCCATGGGGTTGTCCCACACTGGAAATCATTTCACTACGCAGCACGGATTTTCAAAGAACAATGAAAAAAGTATGTAAATGAAATGCCCTTATAGACATACACCTAATTTTGAGTTTGCCACTGGGAAAACATGAGTCTTGGGTTCTTCCAGTGAAATGGAAAATAATCCAAAAGACTCTCCTGAGGGTTACTAAAATCTGTAGATAGATAGATAGATGGGTAGATAGATAGAGGGCAGAGATGAGGTGTAAAGAGGAAGATATACAGAGAACCCAGAAATGGGAGACATGTTCACTAAAGAAGGAGACAAGGAAAAATGAAATGGATAGAAGACCTTGGTGTTTGTTTTTAATGAGGTGTGTTGTCCCTCTAGCTAATCTAGAGTGAAGATTGTGCAAAAATTAGGTAGGAATGAAATGGTGGTTCTAGAAGGAAGGCACGTGGGTCTGGCTGGCATGGCACCAGCCAGTTAAAGCGCATTCAAGAAAGGGCTGACGTGCATCTGTGGCATGGGAGGAGATTACCCTGTCTGAAAGCGAATCAGAAGCACCACCTGGTGCTTCCTACCCCAGGGAAGGCAGACATGGGCTGCACTTGAGCACGTGGGGAAGGAACACATGTGGGTAGTGAGGATATTCTGGAACAATCTACACATCTGTACATTACTACAGCTGACTGAAAAGAATGTACAGCAAGCAAGGTGTTTAGAGGTGAATTTTCTGTGATCCCTGTGGTATTCAGAGAAGAGGTGGCTTTGGGAGCCAACCCTGAGGAGAGAGAAGAAAAAGCTCTGAGGTTTCCCAACCCTTAATGAGTCTCTGTCATTGTATTTTCACAGAAACCTAAAATATTGAATTATGTTTGAATTTGACAGGGTTTTCCTAATGTTTCAAATATTATTCATGAAAGATACTTATATTAATTATCCTCAAAGATCTTGGAGAGTAGCTAGTACCTTGAATTTAGTATATCCTTAATGAATAATTGCTGAATGAATGAATCAACCATGTTTCCAAATGAGGAATATGCCTTATATTAATCAAAATAGGAGTCAATAATGTGTAAGATATAGCCTCTATTTTCTTTATTACTGCCATTTGGCCAATTGAGAAAGTGCTCTAGCAATTCAAATCTCCCTCTGACGTTACTTTAGTAACTATCAAGACAGAACTTGGCAGTTCTCCCTTGGGGTCCCCAAGGCTCACTTAGCATTTGAAGAGGACCCTGGACATTATCCCAGTGGTCCACAAGATAACTCCCTCCCAGGTGTGGGAGAGGAAGCATGGTCTGGCCTGTTGCCCCCAGTGAATTCTGCATGAGGTGTAGAAGTGCCGCAGATGGCATGAGGGACAAGTGGCATGTAGTCTGGCTCCTTTTAACTGGTTCCAATTCCAGTTTTCTATTTCAGAGGAGGTAGAAAAATTTCCACTGACTCATATGCTAGGAAAGAACTAACTCTCAAGGAGGAGGCTGTATAGGCTGGGGTAGGGACTGTGAACCGAGGGCAGAAAGTGGTGGGACTCTGAGCAGTAGCCTGTGGCTGGAGCATAGTTGGGGGAAGGCACACCACCTCAGGGACGTTTGGTGACTCAGCTCACTTACTTGATAACGACAAGAGCATGTGACAGGCAGCTGACCCTGAATGGAAAAGGCGGCACTGAGCTGCAGCTGGAGTACAGGTCTGGGTGCACCAAGACCCAAGCTTCTGGGGTCTGCACTGACCGACCTTTTCCATGGCTCCCGCAATGACACGGTGCCCTCTTTGACTGTCCCCAACTCCAGGCCACCAGATCACCCATTTGGCTGCTCTGGAGCTCACAGGTAAGACTGTACATGTGAAGTCGTGTTTTCAGAATGGACTCTTAATTCTGCTAAAAAACATTTTTACATGTTCCCTTTCATTTTCATTCCCCATTGCAATTTTTTTCTCTTTCCCTGAGACAAGTTCCTATTCTGTAATCACCAAGCAGCTCCCATCTGTACAGCAGCTTTCTATGAATATGTTGTCCCTACCTGATCTGTAATAATGTCAATAACTCACATAAGCTGCGTGCTGTGGTTCCCATTTTACAGACAAGAGCTCAGTGAGGTCACGATGTGTGTGTTCTGGCCACTGCATCGAGCTGCTTCTCAATATAGGGTGCTTTCACATACGTGACACAGTTCTCCAGCTGATGAATTAACTGTTAGTGCCTCTGTCTTACAGAAGAGGACACTGAAATGTAGATAGGTCACGTGACCTGTTCACATTACATCATTTGTGGGCAGCTGAGTTGGGTTTCAAACATGCGCCCCCATTTCTTCACCCCATGCATATCCAAGAGCACAGTGGGAAGAAACTGAAGCTCTCAGACATAAACTCCCTTATGTTTCTTTATATCCACTTTCAAGTTTATCTTTTTGTTTTCCAACACCTCCTGTCCTATCTCAGGGAGAAGTTGATTCTAGTCTGTGTTCCTAAGTTCTCTCAATCATCCATGAATGCTTTTCTCTATTCCCATTTTGTCACATTTTAACTCTTTATAGGTCTTTCTCTGAGTTCCCGTTGTTTCCAGTTGCTAAGTAGGGTAGTATTTTCTTAGAAACATGCCTTTGCGTATACCAATACTGTCCCCCATCCCCTCAGTTCTTTCCAACTATTGTGCCAGCTCTGATTTTCTTGAGCGATTCATGTACTTCCCTTCCTCCATATTTTGGTCATACTGACTTGGAATGTTGTCCTTCTTTTCTCTACTTGTAGCAATTCCATTTATTCTGTAAGAACGAGCTCAAATGCTATACCTGCTATGTATATGTCCCCAACTCTGCCAGTTAGATTTAATGGTAGGTCTCTATGTTCCCAAGGCACTTTATGATATGTTATATCACTTTTCACATGAGGAAATTATTTGTCTCCATGTTTGTTCCAACTTATGGGCCACCAGCCCAATGAAGAGAAGAAGAGAATTTTATTTATCTCAACACACCTGGAAGCAATAAACATGGCCCTTGACTCAATGTTTGTTGAATGAATGAACGATGGTTCAGTTACTGCTTCAGTTTTTCAACATGCCCCACAGAGGGCATGATCTGTTTTTTTTTTTTTTTTAACTTATTTTAAATCTACACTATTGTCCTGGAAATTTGTCTTGCCTGCTTTGTGAAAATATTGAGGTTTAAATTTTTAAAAAATCACCTGCTGTATGAAATCATGGAAATGGAAAGCGCACGATGCATCATTTTTCCTGTAAAAGTAAATACACCACTGCCATCCAGGTGACCGTGTCCAGATAAGCATCCAAAAATTTAAAATTTATGTTTGTAAATTAAAAAATAAGATAATAGGAATTGATCTTCTATTAATAAACACTTATGTCCACACGTAACATGATAGCAAGCTCACCAGATTAGAGCAATGAGTTTGGGGAGGTAGGGAGAAAAAGGGAGAAGCCAGCATGAATTGTGCAAGCAGAATTTATTGAAAGCCATGCAGTTTTATTACTTTCAATACTATGATCTGCCAATAACATCTAAGGACACATCTACTTAATGACATGGATCCTTATTTTTTAGCTGAGTCTTTTTCCTAAAGACCATTGTATATGCTAAAACCATAAAAACAATTATTCTCTTTAAGTACGTTATAGGTATTCCCTCTATTTCTCTTACTCCTTGCACACAATCTAAGATTGGGTCAAATTGCCAAAAATTGCATGTTAGCAATGTCAGAGTTTGCTTTATTGTATTCACAGAGGAAGACATTCTGGAAAATATAGTCCAGTGTCCTAGGGAATTGTTAAATGCTTTTAAAATAAAAACAGGAAAAATGTGAACTTTTTCAAATAAGGTAAACATTAACTATTCAGTAAAAAAAAAAAATAACTGAAGTCCTTCTTCAAAGTCTTTGGCTTTCTTTGTAAATTCCTGAGGGCAAGGACCATGGTTTGCTTGCTTCTCCGTCATCCTCCAGGACCATCTGCCTCGACAAGGCCACTGAGACCGTGCTGTCCGGTGACAGTCACCTTTGCCAGAATAGATGTTTACAAGGGACACTATGGGGTTTTCAGATATCTTGGTTGTCACTCTGCTCATTTATGCCTACCCACAACTCAAACGGTAAGTTGAGTTTACTTACTCATTCTGGGTACGGGCCGCAAGTAATTTACTGGTCCCCATCCTGGGAAAGAAAGGAGATTCATAGATTACCATCATATTCAAAGACATTTAAAAACCTTCTATATGATGATACCTTAAAGCCTCTAATATTTTATTTCCAGCAAAGAAAATCATGTGGATAAAGGTAGTAAACAGAGTATGTGACCCCTGTGGTTCTGGGCTGCTGAAGAGGAAACAGGCTTCATGGCACTTATGAGGAAACCAAGCATTACCTCTAAACTTTGCCAAAGAAAATACTGAGCTTTGGGCCTGTTTCCTGCTCACTGGAGAAAAGGAGCTGGAAAGCTTCCATCGCAAGGAAGACATTTCCCTGAATTCCTTGCATTCTACTCCACAGTGCCAGTGTTCATACACAATCACATTTTTCACTCAGAATCTTTGTGCAAATATTTGTTTGTATACAATTATGTCTTCTGCTTAAATCTCTGAGTACTTGGGGTGGATCTCTTTGGGTCATGTCAACACGGGATGGATGTGCCCATGAGCATCGCCTGCCATGGAGCATCCAGAGGCCCACGGCTGGATACCTTGTGAAGCTTGGAAGAGTAAATGAACTGAAATGTAGGATGAAAGAAGCGTTCCTGTGGATATCTGAAGCATCTGGAACTGATGTTAGTTTACTCTGCAGCAAAGGGCTCTGAGAAAGAAATCCTGGGGTTTTCCTTGAGCCAACGATATTGAACCCTGGGAATCAGGGAGGACCTCTTTCTCCAGATGGAGTTGCTAAATGTGTTTTCTGGTTTAGTCCTCTGAGGAGAAAGGAGAACCTCAGTTCATTCTGAGAACAAGTCTAAGGAACAGCAAGATAGTAATTATATGACTATACGACTTGTTTTCCAGATGATACAGTTCCAATTCTATACCACATTATATTTTATATAATATGTAATTCTAATATATAATGCATTATTGTATGCTAAATATATCAATAGGTAATACCCTATATTATATACATATATATGTAATGTTTTGCTCTCTATGTGCTCTTGTGGTTTTAAATATCCCTTTCCAAGTATGTTGAGAAAACCTTGAACAAATGCTGAAGAATGGTAAGGTTTAATTTTCTGTCTGCTATCCTGCTCCTCTGAAATAAGTGGCTATCAGGGTGACTCATTTACAATATTGCTTTTCTAACCTTAATTGAGACAAAGATCCTATTGGTTCTTGCCTTTTTCATTAATCTTTCACCAAATTTCATTTGTGCTAAAATACACCAGTGCATACTTAAGTCAATTAAATGCTAGTCTATCTTTAGAATGATCTAAAAAATACAATCAAGGGCATTGTGAACTGTATCATCCCGAGTTCCCTATCAGCAGCTCCACTTGATTTAGTAATTGCCGCATTTTAGGTGCCGGCATACATAAGTCATTTGCGTAGGTCATCAGTAAGTTATAGGTCTCACAGTACAACTGGTCCCCCTGGGTTGGAACCCGATATGTAATCCACTGCTTCAACCCACTTTGATGTAATTGCAGCTCTGTGTTTACTTGTTCACCCATGTACTAATTGCATGACTAAGGTCACACGTTTGTGCCTTGGTGATGACAATATTGTTTAGTCTAGAACCCCAAATCCTTCTTCTTTCAAAACAGATCGTATGCACCATATTCTCATTGTTTATGTAATCTGCCACATAACCATGGAAGGAAATTAAATTGATTGGAAAAAAAGGCTACTCAGAAAGTCAGGCGTGGCTACTGCTTTGTCTTTTTCGATATTCTTGCAAGTTGTTTACTGGTTGCATGAGGAACTGTTCTCATCAGTTATTATTGAGCCCTATGGCTCATAATGATCAGTCATTTCCTTAAAAAATGTGGACATGACAGGCTCTTTTCCCCATTTTCACATTGGCTTGAATATAAAGCCTGTGCAAGGTCATCTGCCTATATCTTTTATTCATTTTTAACAGATAACACGAGATTTGTCCTCTTAAATTAAAAACTGTACAGTAGAGTATTGTCTACTATAAGCACAATGCTGCAAGCAGATCTCTAGCGTTCTTCCACCTTGCAAGGCTGAAACTCTACAGCCATCGAACAGCAACTCCCCCTCCCCCTCCCCAGCCCACCACCCTCGCCCCAAATCACCAACTGCCAGTTTCTTAAGGGGCCCAGGAAACCGACATTAGGGCAGAACAGTGAGCGTCCGCCCGGGCACTGGGTGCTCCTCCCTGGTCTAGTTCGGCTCTTCACACCTTACGGACTGAAGTATGTCAGTTAAGTGCACGCGCGTCTCTTACTCTACGTGGTAAACTTGCTGAATCCAGGGATGATCCGCTCTTGCTCTCTGTAACTTCCCTCAACCTAGTTTGGTGTCATATACACGTACTGTGTATATACACGTACTGAATTAAATTAAATTTCAAGGGTTAATACTAACCAGTGTTAATTTTAAGAATCTGATAAAAGGACTGGGAAGCAAATACCATTTATTTTTTGAGTTCATGAACTGTCTCATAAAGAAAAGCATTCCCTCTTGCCTCTTGATAATAGTAATAGCGTGTACAGCTTTTAAAGGCTTTGACTACATCTTATAAATTATTGATATTCCTATATATTTTTTAATGTAATGACTACCTAAGATGTTGGGCTCAGTCCATACAATCAATACAGACTGACTTCCTTGCACACGCACCTATTTAATAACTACGAATGTTCCTCCATGGTCAGCTGTGAGAATGACTTTAAATGTCAGCGTCCAGGCATGCTTCACATAACAGAAACCAATTGGGTTTGGGCCAGAGTCCTAAGATGAATGAGTGCGAAAACCTCACATCCAGTGTAGATGTTCTTTTATTGTGCTTGTACGATTGTTCATAGTCTTAAAGACTTAATTTAGTGGCACGAACAAGCTTATGAAACAGGGTCTTTCCCCGTCATCACATTACTTATACTGAGTCATTTTGGTTTTGGTGTTAAAGCATGTTTCACCTGTTGAAACTTGGTGTAGACACCATACTAAGTGAATAGGTCTAGAGCTTTGATGGGAAATAAATTAAAAAAAAATAGCATTTCAGTGATCCTTTTCCTGAGGGTTTGAGAGCTCCAGGCGTCACAAATGGCACAGAGCCAGAGAGAGCGCACATTCAAGTGAGAGAACACAAATATGACCACAATGTACTTTTCTCAAAGTCATCCTTCTGGCTGCATGGTAAATTAATTTAGCTGTTTATCACTGTCCTTACCTAACAAAGAATACAAATACAGGAAAAGGTTGGACAGTTTTCTAAGGACAGGTGGCAGTTTGTGGTTAAAAAGAAAATAAGGTTACATTTCATGAATGAATGAGTTCCTGGCCCCCCCTCCCCCCACCCCCCCACCAGCCAAATCTTTCAGAAATGCAATTATCAATACCCTCGGAATTTTACATACAGGATTTCCAATGCAAAAAAAAAAAAGAAAAAATCACAGTGAAGATTAGGTTCTTTACTGTCTAATTTTTGGTTGTTGGAGTTTGGAGTTAAAAGTTTACCCCAGTATGTTCTTTTGAAATATTGATTTGGTCTAACCTTCTTTTCTTTTCTCTTCTAAAATTATCTGGATGGACAATTATGAAATTAATAATGACCATATTAACAGCTAACAAGTACTGAATCCTTATTAAATATCAGACATGCTGCTAGCACTTTATGTGAACCTTATCTAATTTAATACCAGAAGAATCCCTTGGGAATATGACCTAGATTTCTGCACATGAAACAGAACTACATGTTTTAAGTTCTGTACTTTTATTTTTACATAAACTTTATCTGTAATCAGTATCTATGTTTCCTCGTTTCAGTTCCATTAAAGTGGATCGAAACTTAAAGACCTAGAGCAGAATCCTTTTAGATTTGTGTTTTTTCCTAATATTTTGCCATTATATTTTCATACCTAATTCTATAGCATTTTACTTTTAGTGGCTCAATATTATTGAGTTTTTCCAAAGCATTCTGTAGAAATAGCAATATTTTTATGCATCTGTATGTCAAATTGTTTTACATAACTTATAACTGAGTTGAATAATCATTTGAGCAAGCCAATTCAGTACAGCAGGTATGGGGACAAAGACAACTGCCTGGGTCCACGGCCACCCCATAGGCAGGGACGGAAGTGTGTAGGTGGGTGGGCTAGAGGGAGAGCAGGTGAGGCCCTGGTGTTGAGCTGGCTATCAGCAGGTGATACCTAGAGAGGGGAGAGTTGCATAATTAGGCAAATCGTTTAAGGGAGGGCCAGCTAAAAGAACTCCTGCCGTATTTGATACTTTAACTGTGCATGTATGACTTTGATAAAATTACAGTAAAAAAATAACTTTTTTTTAAATGGACGGAGAAGGAGGAAGCGAGTAAGGTGAGGCACCATGCTCCAGATTACAGAACTAGAGGGGGGCTAGGATTTGGCTGCAGAATTCCGCCTCCCAGTCTAGGGGCCCAGTATCCTCTCCCTCCATCCCTTGAGCCTCAGGACAGAGATGACTGGGTTGGGGTATGTGGCCTGCCATCACACAGGAAGGGAGCTTGGACAGCTCAGGAGTGACCAGCATGAAAACACAGTACCAGAAGAGAAAAGAAGTCAGAAAGTGATGAAACAGTGTCACAAATCTGCAGAAGAACCACTCAATTGTGGTTTCCTTCAGTGAATCCAAATGTTTCTTGACCTT
Organism: Phataginus tricuspis; assembly: GCA_029783875.1. Classification (NCBI taxonomy): domain Eukaryota; kingdom Metazoa; phylum Chordata; class Mammalia; order Pholidota; family Manidae; genus Phataginus; species Phataginus tricuspis. Next base: position 5,747,229 of record JAQQAC010015530.1, on the reverse strand, counting down.
GGGCCTCATTGGTTCAAAACAAAAGTGGTCTTAGCAAATAAATTTGGCCATTTGATGCCGCCAACTATTTTCAGAACCGGTTTTTGCAACCCTGAAATTGAAGAGCCCCTGAAGGGACATCCCTCCTTTCCCGTCAACAATAAACCTCACCGAAGAACTTATGGCCAATGGTCCCTGGAGAGCCAGGGGTGGGAGGAAGCTTGGGAAATATCTGATGACAACAGCAATTAAGTCATTTAAATCTCACCACCCACTTCCTTCTAATCCTTGGGTTTTACAGGTTCTATTTCTGCTAAACCCTTTTTGACTAAGATTATTTTGAAGAGCTTCCTAGCTTCCTGGAAAGAATGATTTTATAGTAGCTGTTTAAAATGCCTCAGATTATTATATTTTTCCATTAAGTATTAATGATTTCAGTGTATGGTAAATGCTTTCTATGTTTCTTTCATAGGCATTTTCCAAATTATTTCCTTCAAGAAGAAAATTATAAAGGTATTAAGATTTCTATGACTTTATGAGGAATTCATAAAAAACATTAAGCCCTCAAATGGCTATCCTTCATTAAAATTATGGTAAAATGTGCAAAATGTTTGTAAAATAGGACATCACTTTCATATACTTTCTAAAGTAGCTGTTTAGTTTTCAAATGATCTGGTTTTAAGAAAATAATGATTGCAACATTTGGCTATAAATGTGGTTGAGATTTAAAGCCTCCTTATAAAAGAGTATCTCCTTTCAGTTACCTTTTTGGAAACAATATTATAAACAACAGATTCATTATTAAATGCGTACAAAGGGTAAGGAGCATATGCTTATTTCATTTTCTAAAGATTGCAGAGGTTAAGTAATTTTTATGGAACAAAATTAACTAAAAACAAATCAAAGTGAAAGAGAAACAGGGCGAGCCCCCGTGCCGCGTGGGGACTGAGCGCTCGCTCCCCCGGAGCTGTGCTGGCGACCCAGGCATCGGCGGTGCTCTGGGGCTGCTGTGCGCGCCAGGCTCCCTTGCAGGGCTCCGGCACGTCACGGAGGACGAAGGGAACCGCCCCTGGGGAGGTGCTGAGAGGCAGGCCGAGCCCCAGCGCCAGCCTCCCCAGGGAGAGCAGCAGTGAGGAGGGGCACGGCGGATCCTGGGGCTGTTTCCAGGGAAAGCGAGCCACGCTTCCCTGAGCCCTGACTCCCTCGTCTACAAAATGTCTTGATGTCCAGTTCTGCTTTGAGGCTCTAGGAAATGGGGCAAAAAGTTTTCAAAAATTTAAAATAAATAAATAAGGCCTTATAGAGGGTTTATCGTGATCATTTGCACATAGTCACCATGTTTTTCCTATTTATGTGGCATTTAGTCCCGTCTGCTCCGTAAGTGCTCTCGGGTCCGTCCCGGCCCCTGGTCCTCACCGCCGTTCCGGGGGCTTCCTTGCGGGCCTGTCACCTGGCTTCGGTGGCCATGCCATCTCAGGAACTGCATCCTCCCCGTTCCTTTCACTCTCACCTGTACTTGATTCCGACCCAAATACATCCACACCCTCAATGGTACCCTCTCCTGAACGTCTCCAAATTCCAGCTTCCACATCTGTGTCCTGTTGTCGCATCAAATGGAACCAGACCGGAATGAAACTCGTCATCTTTTCCCCAGACTACCCGCCCCTCTGAGCCTGCACACGTGTGTGTCACACAGACCGCCCACAGCCATCAGGCTTTCCACTGGGACCTTCCACCGTCTGCACCTCATGCCTGGGTCCCCACGGTCACCTTGGATCCTTGCTTGCTGTCTCATGCTCATTCTCTTTTGTTAACACCTCCTCCCCAGTCATTCCCACCAAGGTCCTTTGCACAGCACATCAAAGCCTAGACGACTGCAATTATCTCCAAAGTGGTAACTCTGATTTTGGTCTCCGTCAGGTTAACTTCCCAAATTAACTGTTAAAAAAATTGCTCTGCCCATCCTAATCGCCTCCTCAAATCCTCCACTTGCAGCTCTCCGGTGCAAGTGCCTTTCTAACTCTGCATTCAGGGCTCACTCAAGTATGACCCCTCCTCACCTGTGTAACTCAGATCTTTCCCCTACAAACTCTGAAAGTCCCCTGAATAGGTCACATCCATTTCTATCCCCAAGCTGAAGCAGCCGACTCTCTTCCTTCTGTTGAAGAAGTCCCATTCCTTCTTCAAGAACTAACCTTGATGACTTCATGTCTCCATGTTCAGAGCAGCTGTCGTCTGAACTGTAGTGGTGGTTGCTCACTGGGGAGGCAGGCAAAGCCCAGGAGTGAGGAGCGTGCCGGGCTCAGCCCCTTCCGTACGTTAACTCATTTATTTCTTTTCCGGTAAGTACTACCAGAATTCCTACTTCACAGGTGGGAGCATGGCTCAGAGAAGTTACTGACCAGACTAGGTCCTGAAGGTGTGAAGTGCTGGATCCAAATCCAGGCGGTCCGGCCATGACCCTAACCCTTACACTACACCATCTATAGAAGTTTCTGTTATATAAATCCTTTTGTGTCAACTGTCTCTTCTACACGCATGCATGTTGAAGGAAAGCGCTTGGTCTCTGTCCTCTGTACCTCCGACCAGCACACAGAGACACCCAGTAGGAGCCACCCAAGAGGCACTGGACGTGAGTTTAGCAGAAAAAACAAGGGCAAACCTCTGCCTGCCATGCTTCAAACACACAGAGCCACACACCTCCCTTCTTGATCTTTTCTATATTATATGAAAAGTGCTGGCGGTGTATTTCACAGATCAGGAAGGGGATGATGTTAATAATGAAAGTACCTTATACTTTTCCCAATTTCAGAATGAAGGCCAGAAACGGAGAAAGATCTTTCAGTGTCACAGTCTCTCTCCCTCCCTTTTTCCTCTTCTTTCTTCCTTTGCTGCCCTCTCCACAAATATTTGTTTTATTCACACTGCCTGCCAGAAAAACAAACCCCTGGGTAAGTTATTAACGTTTCCATCCTGGATGCTAGAAGACAGAGGCCAGTAATATAAAGTAATATCAAAAGCAAGAAAAAGGCTGCTAAAATTTATTGTGAATGTGCCATGAGCTTGGCATTAGGCCCAGGGCTGTGCGGGTATGCCTCGCTCACCTTCATACCAACTCTGCGAGCAGTCCTCTTCTGGACTTTTTACAGATTGCTATCAACTCCATTTTACAGATAAAGGGGGCAGACTGAGAGAGGTTGAGGTCATGGCCCCTAGGGGACAGAGCTGGGGACTCAGCCCTGGTACTTGGAGCCTGGAGCTAGACTCCCTCCAGGAGTCAGCGCTGCAGCCTACAGAGGGCCTGCGGAAAACTGGCTGCATTTCCTTGGAAAAGAGTCCCATAGATAGCATCAGAGCATCAGAGAGCAACAGGAATGAATGCTCCCAACACCGCCATGGCTCTGCCCAAAAGCAGCTGGGTGACTGTTAACAAGTCGCCCTCTCAGGGCTTCATTCAATCCACTTGTCCAATGAAAAATCAGCACCAAATCATTTCCAGAGTTCCTCCCAGACACACACACGTTCTGTTATTCTAAAAAGGCAGCAGTGAGCATCCACCGGTATTGGGGTCAGGAGAACGTAAAGCGAGCACGTCAGCTGAGCAGGTCGGGGGCTCTCACTTTCGGCTTGTCTTTTGCTGACCTCAGCTGCTCAGAAGACAATCACCCAACCCGAAAAACAACCGGAAATACAAAGACCTACCCTCAACAAAATTTTAAGTGCACAATACACACTACTGTTGACCACAAGTACAACGGCGTACCGCAGGACTCTAGAGCACATTCTTCTTGCTTGAGTGAAACTTTCTGCCCAGTGATTGGGAACTCCCTATTTCCCCCTTCCACCAGCCCCTGGCAACCACCATTACACTCTGACTCTAAGACTCTATTTTAGATACTTCATAGAAGTGGAATCATGAGATTTTTGTGTTTTTTTGAGTCTGACTTATTTCACTTAGCATAATATTGCAGAATTTCCTTCTTTTTAAACGCTGAATAGTATTCCATTGTGTGTGTGTGTGTGTGTGTATTTATACCACATTTTCTTTATCCCTTCATCTGTCAATGGACACTCAGGCTGTCTGCACATCTCGGCTATTGTGAATAACACTGCAGTGAACCTGGGAGCACAAATACCTCTTTGAAATCCTGATTTTAATTCTTTCAGATAAATACCTAGTAGTGAGATTGCTGGACTATTCTATTTTTAATTTTTTGAGGAACCTCCATACTGCTTTTCCATAGCGGCTCACGATTTTTCCTTCCCCTCAACTCTGTGTATGTAACAATCCAAGAATTGAAGATCAAAGTCTTAATTTCCGAATTCCTTATGGCTCTGTTCTCTGGCAGCAGGTTTTGCTCTCTGGATGGGAGACTTGCACTCGTGTCTCATATGCCTCATTGTAAGTTCCGCCTGTAAAGGAGCTGTGCCCAGAAAGTAATGTGCCTGATCTGCAAGGGTATTTACACTGTTCCATCCCTTTTCTGCATTTTGGGGATTGTTTTGCACAATCCACGTTGTTAAACTTAAAAATAAAACCATCAGTTATTTTACCAGCTAAGTGAGTTTATTTGGGACGAGCAGGGAATTGCAATTCAGGTTATGCAAACTATGGCAAAACCACAGGCAAGTCCAGCAAACAGAGGGAAGCAACACTGTTTTATGGAAAAGGAGGAGGAGGTGGGAGGGGTTGTTTTGGATGAAAGTCTGTTGGAGAAGAGAGTTCAAGTTGATGATGGTTTTCAATGGCTGAATTGCAGGGGGATCAATTTCTTGTAGGAACTGCAAACACGCCTTTCCCTACTGGGGCTAGTAATTGCTGATTCCTTCCTGTTGGGGATTCTTCTGTTGGGGTCTGTAACCATCAATTCTTCCTGCAAAGGACATGGTATGCTCCTTCTTCTAACCTCCTGACTCCACTTTAGTATGGTTTCCTTTTATTAGTTTTCACGATGTCAAGCTTGTCATCTGAAATACAGTCTCTTTATGTTTCTGCGCTACAGGCACTTTCTTAGAAATCTCATCCACATTGTTGGCATTGATGATAACTATATTTATACTGCTTATTCCCAAATCTCTAAACTGTGTCTTTCACCTGAGTTCCAAATAGTAACGTGCTCAGTGCACATGGCTTTAGGTCTACCAATGGCATGAACGCTGTGCCTATTTAAGCACAAAGTCCTCCTATTCTCTTCCCATCAGGCTTCTTCCCCAGGGATCCCTCTCAGGGACAGCCATCATTGCCTTCCACATCAGAGGTCCTGGAATTCCTCCCACATTCCCTCATGGCTCACTTGCCATTAATAACCAAGTTTGGTTTATTCTTTCTTCAAACAGTCCAGTCCTCAAATCTGCCCACTTCCCCCAACCCCACTGCCTAGTTCAGGCCACTATTCTTTCTTGCCTAGATAATTGCAACAGATACCCAAGATACACCTCTGTTTGGGAAGGTGATAGTGATCTCAAATTTAAGTTACCCAGAATAGAAATCTTTCTATCCTCAGATCCCCAAATTGGTCCTCTTATGTTCTGCCACATTTCAACCAATAGTATTATTCACCAATTTGCTCAAGCCCCAAATCTAGACTCATCCTTTTTCCCTTTCTTATCTATCCACATTCAATCTATCACTATTTACCGTCATTTATTCTCCAAAATACATCCTAAATCTGATAGTGTCTCATTATTTCTACTGAATCCATAGGCCACTTCATTTTTCTCTTGTTTTACTTTAACAGCTTCCTTAATATTCTTTTTATCACCATTTTTTTCTAGAATCTCTTAAAAATCATTTCAATTTCTTCTCCAGTGATTTTCTATTGTGAATATCATAAATCTGCTCTTTACGACAGTCTACGGAGCTCCACATATGCTGGACTGTGCCTATTCATTCACTGTTGTTTGCCATGTAACAGCCATGCTGACTCGTTCTGGTTTCTTCAATCCACCAAGCTTGCATTGCCTTAGGGTCTGCTTGCCTCTGCCTCTTCTCTCAGATCTGCTCTTGGTTCCAGTACAACCTACTGTCTTCCCCCACTACTCTAGCTAAAATGGTACTCCATTATAATTCCTCAGGATTTAATTTTGTCTCTTCTCATGGGATAATGACCAACTGAAAATAGAAAAATATGAGCCAACTGAAGCAGATTATTTAAAATTACAAAAACAGGTAAGTTTAAAATAAAAATGCACATTATATAGCTACACTCATGCACAGAATTCAAAAGTGCATATGCTTAAAGGCAGTGTAACAGCGTATATAACATGATTTTGAATGCAGATTAATTAGTCCCATCTTAGCATTGATGCTTACATTTTGATCTGAGAATATGAACTAAACGTTCAATCATATCTGCCATCTTATATACAAATCTTAATTTTCACCCAGAACAAAGATCTTCCTTTGGCATTATCTCATGAGTGACAATATTAAATCTGATAATTTACTAGTGGAAAGAGTATACTGCCTAAATTACACTGTATTAGATCCTGCTGTGTCAATACTGGACCCAATGTGGTGGTTGTTGAGAGAGAAGATAAAAAATGCAAGCTGATCTGAAGCATCTGTTTGCTCTATTATTCCTGCCAACAACACTGTACATTCCTTAAACACAAAAGATAATGAAATTCATCTTTCAGGCCATTTAGTTTCTGTTTGTTTGATTTTTACAGTCTCTCAAAGACATTGACTATTGCTATCTTTAAATGTTTCCTGAAACGTTCACTGGAATTCAGACCTTGTGACTACAATTAGATTACTAAGAAGGACATTACTGGTACTTAAATGTGGTACCAGGATCTAATCCAGATGTGTTAGGAAGTCATTCCTTCTTCTATGGAATGAAAAATATTCAACTGAATATCTCTTTTGATTTTCTTCCTCATGTGGAGGAAGAAAACGATTTCTTCTTGTTTTCTTGATAAACACCAGAAAGGCAAATGAAGTTCTAGGCACAAATTTACATTGTACCTTTGAAAAAATATTCTGTATGTTTGCATCAGATTAAATAAATAAAGAAGATGCCAACTTTCTTACATTCAACAATCAAAAACATCACAATAAATCATATAATCATAACCTTTTGTGTTGGGAATTTTAGACCAAAAATTATTTTAGTTACACCACTGTAGTGCTTTTTAAAGTTGTCATTTAATTAATATTAAAAAAATTACAACCATAGTTACATGTGAATTAAAGGTGAAAGGTGAATTATATATTTTGAATATGATGCTTTTTTTTTTTTTTTTACTTTATAGCAGCGATCCCACAAACATGCTGATGAAGGACACTGAATGCTAGAGCTTGGCTTTTCACAAATGCCTTTATAATTCCCAGGAAGTTACCACACAGCTGTCCTCCTAGCACACAATGACCATTACTGTTCCCCACTGTGGAGGAGACCTGGCTCACAGCAAACACTGAGAAGCATTCAAACACTTGTTAGGCTCATTTTGCAATAAAACAATTCTTCTTGAACATTCCTTGACATATTTCTAAAACTTAGAGGCCCCCTCTATTAATGGCAAATGAGTTACTGCTGAATGTGCTTGATTGCATTTAAAAGAGATAAAACAGAGAGCTGTGTCAAAGGTGTGAAATAAATGTTAACAATACCCTGCAGTCTCTTTTTCATCCAATCCCCCAAATCACTTCTAAATGTAGACTCCCATTTCTTATAGCACACAGGCAGGTAGGAGAGGAAATCTGCATGCAAATAATATTCTTTCCTTGTATTTACATACATCTTTAAAAAAATAATAGCAGAATACCCAAAATCAACAGGCACAATAAAGATAGAATTACCAGGGAAATACCGTGATTTTGTTCTTTGTTTTTAATGTTGCAGTAACACTGAAAATGTAGCACTATTTATCTCTTCAGGCAAATAGACTCATTCCAGGGCAATCAAGATTCATCAGTCAGCCCTCCCCCTGAATGATCAAATCAAAGAGGTTATTATTTTTCACGTGTTTGAGATTTCTCTCCATCTCAAATACAACTTTGGTGCTTTTCCCTTGACACCGAGTAATAAGTAATAAATATTCTTCTAATAGTTCTTTAGCAAATGAATTAATAAATGAGTGACTTCCCTTCCAAACTGAATCAGGATGCAGAAATCTATATGCAGAATTAGTAAGGTCTGCAGTGTCATTTATGGATAAGCCAGTGCTCTTGGCTCTGGGGTTGGTAAGGGAGAGTCCTCTGTACTCAGAAACGCACTGTCTGGGGTGCTCATGCCCTCTCATGCACGTTCCCATTTCTCTGTTTTTCTCTTGTCCTACCTCTGCAAGTCCTTCCTATCATTCTTGGGGATTTCTTTCCACAGGAAACCCGCAGGGCTGTTTTTGTGTCTCATGATGTGACAAAACCAGTTGCTCCCTCGTTTGTTGAACCAATTTCCTGAGGGTCTGTTCCTCCCAGGCGCTGCGGGAGGTACTGGGAACAACTATACAAGCAACTTGTATTTTCACTACATTTTCCCCTTTCATTCAAAGCCTAGCTCAGAAACCCAGCAAACAGAGCCGGCACGGCCCCCAGTCTGCAAAGACATCCTAGGACGAGGCATGTTGCTGGATAGGCTCAGTCAGCAGGGAAGGCCCCAGTGCCAGGACAGTATTGTGCTCTCCATTAATCGTTAGTGTAGTACACACATCTGGCAAATGTACCTCTCTAGCATCTCATTTATAATCATTAAATAGGTTATAGCTGAAATGGTAATATATTAGAAAGATGCAAACTTTCTAACTCAATGCAAACATACAGAATAGATTTCAAAAGGTACAAGGTGAATCCCTTCCTAGAATTTAATTAATTGATCTTCTCTCCTGTCCTGCTAATCTTCTTAACCTGGGAACTTGGAGTAAAATGATAGGACAACATATGACTGATTCCTGCATTGTTTAACTAAAATGGCTTACAGTCACTTTAGAAGGTTTTCAGTTACACGGTGTACAAGTGTATCATTTACAGTCGATTAAAATGTTTGTGAACATTTCTACAGAAAAAAAACCCCCAAATCTGAAGTTGGCCAGCTGTTCCGTAGTTAGAAATACAAGTTCATTGTTTTCTCTGTGGGAAAACCAGGTATGACTTAAGACCCTTTTGACAAGAAAATCTGAGGATCACCTGTATTCTATTTCTGTGGGCATTCTTAATCCTTTATTAGTATAGCCATTTTTACCTAATCAGAATGTGCAAACCTAGAATGCTCCATTCCCCAAAAGTGTAGTTACTCTTACACCAACTGATGCACACACATAAAATGCCCTTTGGCACAACTTCCACAGTAAATTCAAACTAACATGAGCCTCATTTTGTTGCGAATGGTTTTGTCTGCCCTAATAAGACCTTATCATAGAGCTCTTGAAAGTCCACTTTTATTTGAGTTCCTCCCATTTTAATTGGGAATTCCTTGTGGACTTTTTACGGAATATTTAATTTAAGATGAAAGCCTGAAATAACGTCTGGCTAACAAAATTATGAAACTATTCTTCATTTTTTTTCTCCTGGGTGAAAGGAACACATATATGCCGTGCAAGTATCAACCCAGATAAAAGTTTCTCTTCTTCAGTTTTACAGTGCGGCACACTGCATTTGGGGGAAATCTACTGTGACACAGCTACAGATAATGTTTCTCTCTTGCCACCTGAAGAAAACATATTTCAAGTCTCCACTGTGTGCAAATAAATCCTGCCCTGTGTCTGCGTGCCATTCAGCAATTCAAAGGAAACATGTGGGGGGCATTTCAGGGAGATATTTCATATCTGCACTTTGGATGGAGTGCCGGCAATTTCTCCTACATTAGCTCCTTATCGTTTCAGATTTATTTGGTTTGCATAAACACGCTGTTTTAAATGCAGCATTATACAATGAAATTTAAGGTATTTTCGAAATAATGTGGCACAGCTGTGTTGTTATTCATGCTCTATCATAAATCTGACTGGCTGGAAAATGAAGTTTGTTTAAAAATAAACTATTTCAGACTTCTTTTAATGAACAGCTCGTGTGTAAATCTTCCATTTTGTGGATGGAAAAATGCATCTAAGATATTTTATCTCACTCAATAATTAATATTGTTCTGAAACCATAAACTCAGAGGAAATTGGTTATTTTTTTAAATAGAATTCATTAACATAGTTCAGAGAGTCAGTTCTTCAGGAAAGTGTTTAAAAAAGAGGGCACAGTAGAGATGGACTGCCTGAGAGGCCAAAGCAGAAAACTGGTGCTTATAATTAAAGGATGGATAAATATGAGATTTTGTTTATACCACCCTGGGCCATTTGGACATAGAATGGGAGAAAAGGACATTTTACTTATTTTTTTCACCAAATTCCTGGAGCCTGTACTGGGCTGTGGGTGGGTCACAGGTCTGGATTCAAGTCTCAGCTCTTATGTTTGCTAACCAAGTGACCATGTCCAAGTCACATGCTCCGGGCAGTGGGCCACACTTGGGCTTTATGCTCACATAGACTTAGACCCAGGGGTGCACCTGTCCATGTAACAACTGGCGCTCAAGGAACCAACCAACAAACAAATCAACCAACCCTAGTCTGTAATATTTGCCGATTTCCATGGTGTAAATGCTCCCACCACAGCCAATTTAAGTTACCTAAGTGGCCTCACTGAATGCAAGGCTGGGGAGAGACGTGAAAGCATTCTCTCCAGATGTCTCCCCAGAGTGTAAAGCTGGCTCCATCAAGCCACTGCCCAGACTTCATTCCTGGCTCTACTAGTTAATATTTGGGACTTAAGGCAAGTCATTTAACTTCTCTACATCTTGATTTCCTAATTTTTAAAATGTTGGCCATAAACAAAACTTAGGTCATTTTAAGGGTGAAATAGAGGGCACCCGACACAGAGCGTGATATAGCAGGTCCTCAGGTACCTGACTTAATGACTTAATGACTTAATAATTATCTTTGTCCCTGTCTTGGTCTCTCTTCCCCTTCCCAGACAAGTCTTTGAAGGGACCACTCTGCATTTGTTCTCATTTGTTCTATACCATCTCACTCCACCCATGGCCATCTGATTTCACTTACAGAACTCCTAAAGAATAATTTCTCTGTGGCGCCCAGCAGAGTTTCCCCTTAACCCCCATGGTTACTCCCAGTGCTTCTTTGATTGCTCTGTGAACTTGGCATACTTGACAGTCCCTCCTTTTTCTGACTTTCTTCCTCTCTTGGATTCAGACACAGAAAATACCACTGATTCTCACAAGACAACACGGAGGAAGCTTTCTCAGGCTCTCAGGCTCTGGTCTCTCTGCCTGTGTTCTTTGTTAATGTTAGGGATTTTCCAAGGACTTGGCTTTGCCTCTTCTCTTCTCACACCCCAATCCCCTCTGGGCAAGCTCACTCAGCACCAGGGCTTCTACTCTTATTCGGGTGCCGATGACTTAGAAGACAAGCCTGCATCCAGGGCCTCCCTGGGATTCCAGGCTTGTGGTGCTGACTGCTTATTGGACATTCTTGACATTTCTTCCTCCACATCCCATAGGCCACACCATGATCAACACACGTAGGACTCAGTTTATCATTTTCCCCACCAGACCTGTCCCTCCTCCTGCATTCCCTATATGGGACACACTATTCATCTCATTCCTTAGGCTGGAAACCTAGGAGTCATACACCTTTACCTTCTAAATCCAGTCAAGCAGGTCACTACTATCCTGTCAATAGACCTGCATTCCATTTCCTTAGCTTCGTCTGTAATGCCACTGTCTTCATAAAGGCCCCTCAGACCCTCTTTCATTGTTAGATATAATATGCCACCTGATTTCCTGCTTCCAGTCAATTCTCCTTCCAATCCAGACTTCCTCTGGAAGGACTTCCATGAAATGCAGACGGATGTGCAACTCCGTGTGCTTCATTAGCTTCCAACACCTGCTGTATAAAGTCCACACTCCTTGGAATGGCTTCACAGCCCTGTCGATTCTGGCTCGTGCCTGCTTTTCTGGCCACATCTCCTGCCTCTTGTCTATCTTTGTGCTCCCATCTTATGAAACCACTATCGTTTCCTTCAAAAGGCCATGCTTTTTCTTGTCTTTGTCTCTCTGGCTGGCCAGTCTTCACCCCTTGTCTACCTGGTAAACTCCAGTTCTTTCTTCAAGGATCAACTCACATCTCCCCTTTTCCATGAAGCCTCCTTTGAAAGCCCCATGACGCCCAGTGCACAGTTCTGTAAAAGGTGCTCTCATGCTGTATTATTATCGTCTGTACTCACTTTTCTCCCCAAGCTGAAGGTGAGTGAAGGGCATTAATGCCATACCTCACTCGCATTGCTCCTGCAGTATTCAGTACAGAGACTAGACCACAAAAATGTTTAGCTAATTGAATGAATCAACTTATAAGAGTGCCTCCTCATATTCTTTCTCTGCCCCCTTTTTGGTGCCAAAGGAGATGGCGTTAGGACAAGAACTTTTTTTTTAAAAAACTGAGATATAATTGACATACAACATTATATTGGTTTCAGGTAGACAGCATCATAGATTCAGTATTTGAAAACATTGCAAAATGGTCACCACGACAAGGCTAGTTAACTTCATCCCCATATGTAGTTACACAAATCTTTTTTGTGATGAGAACTTTTAAGATCTCTGTTAGCAACTTTCAGATATGTGATACCAGTATTATTAGGGGATAAGAGCCTTTATATAGCTGTGAACAAGTTAGGATGACACACATTTTTAAACTTGATTCTGGTGGAATAATGACTCTCATTATTCTCATATGATGGGATTTTTAAGAATGATAATTTACTTAAATGTATTTGTCAAAATGTATTGGCCTGCAGAGTTTATATGTTTAATGTTGGTCGTCAATAATTAAAATGATGATAAATTAGGGCTTCTCATGCTTACCTTTTGAGGTTTTCTTTGGATAGTGTCTAAGAACTATGGTAAAAAGCACTACAAAATTAGTAATAGCACAGAGGAAAAAATCATGCTAAATACGCATCTACTCAAAAATTTGCATTCAGCAAATAACATATAAGAAAATGAACATGCTTATCTCACACAGATGGAAGAATTTACTCAGTGTTTATTTAGACATTTAAAAAAATTTCGAGTGACTACATGTCCAACGTGTGTTAAAAGTTTTAAAATGGAGGTTGTTATTGCTATTTTAGAACATTTTGAACAAGCAAAAAGTTGAGTCAAAAGCTCAGCTTCCAAAGCAGATGCTCCATTTGCTGAATTTCCAATAATAAATTTCACCTTTTGAGTTGAGAGAAAAATAACATTGTTTTTCTTTACCAGTGGCTTTTTGCAAATTATACAAATGAACAAAACATTTCTAACTTGAGGGATGCTCCAATGTCATAAATGAAAAGTACACAACTTCATTTTAGAATACTCATTATAGTCTCTACTGATAACTCCATTCTCTGGTCCACTAGCACTATTCTTTACTCTAAGAAGGAAAAAATGAAGCAATATATATTTAGCAGATGGTGTCTCTAGGTGTACCTTCATAAGCTTTCTATTGTATCTGTTTCTAAACAATAATTTATGAGGCAGTTTTCTCAGTGAGAATTCTTCTTCGTATTTTTTTCAATGTTGCTCTTTAAAAAAAATTTTCTTTAAGGTATTACTGATATACACTCTTACGAAGGTTTCACATGAAAAAACAATGTGGTTACTACATTTACCCATATTATCAAGTCCCCACCCATACGCCAATGCAGTCACTGTCCTTCAGTGTAGTAAGATGCCCCAGATTCACTGTTTGCCTTCTCTGTGCTACACTGTTTTCCCTGTGATCCCCCACACCATGTGTACTAAACATAATACCCTTCAATCTGCCCTCCACATCTGCCCTCCCACACCCCTCCCCTTTGGTAACCACTAGTTCCTTCTTGGAGTCTCCGAGTCTGCTGCTATTTTGTTCCTTCAGTTTTGCTTTGTTGTTATACTCCATAAATGAGGGAAATCATTTGGCACTTGTCTTTCTCCACCTGGCTTATTTCACTGAGCATAATATCCTCCAGCTCCATCCATGTTGTTGCAAATGGTAGGATTTGTTTCTTTCTTATGGCTGAATAGTATTCCATTGTGTATGTGTACGACCTATTCTTTATCATTTCATCTACTGATGGACATTTAGGTTGCTTCCATATCTTGGCTATTGTAAATGGTGCTGCAATAAACATAGGGGTGCATATGTCTTTTTGAATCTGAGAAGTTGTATTCTTTGGGTAAATTCCAAGGAGAGGGATTCTGGGGTCAAATGGTATTTCTATTTTTAGTTTTATGAGGAACCTCCATACTGCTTCCCACAATGGTTGCACTAGCTTACATTCCCACCAGCAGTGTAGGAGGGTTCCCTTTTCTTCGCATCCTCGCCAGCATTTGTTGTTCTTAGTCTTTTGGATGGTGGCCATCCTTACTGGTGTGAGGTGATATCTCATTGTGGTTTTAATTTGCATTTCCCTGATGATTAGTGATGTGGAGCATCTTTTCAAGTGTCTGTTGGCCATCTGAATTTCTTCTTTGGAGAACTGTCTCTTCATATCCTCTGCCCATTTTTAAATCAGGTTATTTGCTTTTTGGGTGTTGAGGCCTGTAAGTTCTTTATATATTTTGGATGTTAACCTCTTGTTGGATATATCATTTACAAATATATTATCCCATATTGTAGAACACCTTTTTGTTCTGCTGATGGTGTCCTTTGCTGCACAGAAACTCTTTAGTTTGATGTAGTCCCATGAGTTCATTTTTGCTTTTGTTTCCCTTGATCGAGGAGATGCGTTCAGGAAGAAGTTGCTCATGCTTATATTCAGGAGACTTTTGCCTGTGTTGTCTTCTAAGAGTTTTATGGTTTCATGACTTACATTTAGGTCTTTGATCCATTTCGAATTTACTTTTGTGTATGGGGTTAAACAATAATCCAGTTTCATTCTCTTGCATGTAGCTGTCCAGTTTTGCCAACACCAGTTGTTTAAGAGGCTGTCATTTCCCCATTGTATGTCCATGGCTCCTTTATCATATATTAATTGACCATATATGGTTGGGTTTATATCAGGGCTCTCTAGTCTGTTCCATTGGTCTATGGGTCTATTCTTGTGCCAGTACCAAATTGTCTTGATTACTTTGGTTTTGTGGTAGAGCTTGAAGTTGGGGAGCATATTTATTTTTCCTTCTCAGGATTGTTTTGGCTATTCGGGTCTTCTGTGGTTTCATATTAATTTTAGAACGATTTGCTCTAGATTGTTGAAGAATGCTGTTGGTATTTTGATAGGAATTGCATTAAATCTGTAGATTGCTTTAGGCAGGATGGCCATTTTCACGATATTAATTCTTCCTATCCATGAGCACGAGAGGTGTTTCCATTTATTGGTATCTTCTTCAATTTCTCTCATGAGTGTCTTGTAGTTTTCAGAGTACAGGTCTTTCGCTTCCTTGATTAGGTTTATTCCTAGGTATTTTATTCTTTTTTATGCAATTGTGAATGGAATTGTTTTCCTGATTTCTCTCTCTGCTAGTTCATTGTCAGTGTATAGGAATACCACAGATTTATGCATATTAATTTTGAATCTCACAACTTTGCTAATTTCAGATACTAGATCTAGTAGTTTTGGAGTGGATTCTTTAGGGTTTTTTTTATGTACAATATCATGTCATCTGCAAACAGGGACAGTTTAACTTCTTCCTTGCCCATCTGGTTGTCTTTTATTTCTTTGTGTTGTCCGATTGCCGTGGCTAGGACCTCCAGTACTATGTTGAATAGAAGTGGGGAGAGTGGGCATCCTTGTCTTGTTCCTGATTTTAAAGGAAAAGCTTTCAACTTCTCATTGTTAAGTATAATGTTGGCTGTAGGTTTGTCATATATGGCCTTTATTTTGTTGAGGTACTTGCCCTCTATACCCATTTTGTTGAGAGTTTTTATCATGAATGGATGTTGAATTTTGTCAAATGCTTTTTTCAGCATCTATGGAGATGATCATGTGGTTTTTAAAAGTTCTTCTTTTTGTTGATGTGGTGGATGTTGTTGATGGATTTTTGAATGATGTACCATCCTTGCATCTCTGGGATGAATCCCACTGGATCATGATGGATGATCTTTTTGATGTATTTTTGAATTCGGTTTGCTAATATTTTGTTGAGTATTTTTGCATCTATGTTCATCAGGGATATTGGTCTGCAATTTTCCTTTTTTGTGGTGTCTTTGCCCCATTTTGGTATTAGAGTGATGCTGGCCCTATAGAATGAGTTTGGAAGTATTCCCTCTTCTTCTACTCTTTGGAAAACTTTAAGGAGGATGGGTATTAGGTCTTCACTAAATGTTTGATAAAATTCAGCGGTGAAGCCATGTGGTTCCAGGGGTTTTGTTCTTAGGTAGGTTTTTGATTACCAATTCAATTTCATTGCTGGTAATTGGTCTGTTCAGATTTTCTGTTTGTTTCTGGGTCAGCCTTGGAAGGTTGTATTTTTCTAGAAAGTTGTCCATTTCTTCTAGGTTATCCTGTTTGTTAGCATATAATTTTTCATAGTATTCTCTAATAATTCTTTGTATTTCTGTGGTGTCCATAGTGATTTTTCCTTTCTCGTTTCTGATTCTGTTTATGTGAGTAGACTCTCTTTTTTTCTTGTTAAGTCTGGCTAGGGGTTTAACTATTTTGTATATTTTCTCGAAAAACCAACTCCTGCTTTCATTGATTCTATTGTTTTATTCTTCTCGATTTTATTTATTTATGCTCTAATCTTATTATGTCCCTCCTTCTACTGACTTTGAGCCTCATTTGTTCTTCTTTTTCTAGTTTCATTAATTGTGAGCTTAGACTGCTCATATGGGATTGTTCTCCTTTCCTGAGGTAGGCCTGTATTGCAATATACTTTCCTCTTAGCATGGCCTTTGCTGCGTACCACATATTTTTGGTGTTGAAAATTTTTGTTGTTGTCATTTTTCTCCATATATTGTTTGATCTCTGTTTTTATTTGGTCATTGATCCATTGGTTATTTAGGAGCATGTTGTGAAGCCTCCATGTGTTTGTGGGATTTTTCATTTTATTTGCATAATTTATTGCTTGTTTCATACCTTTGTGGTGTGAGAAACTAGCTGGTAAAATTTCAATCTTTGAATTTAATGAGGCTCTTTTTGTGGCTTGCATATGATCTATTCTTGAAAATATTCCATGTGCCCTTGAGAAGAATGTGTATTCTGCTGCTTTGGGTGTAGAGTTCTGTAGATGTCTGTTAGGTCCATCTGTTCTAATGTGTTGTTCAGTGCCTCTGTCTCCTTACTTATTTCTGTCTGGTTGATCTGTCCTTTGGAGTGAGTGGAGGGTTGAAGTCTCCTAGAATGAATGCATTGCATTCTATTTCCCTTTTTAATTCTGTTAGTGTTTGTTCCACATATGTAGGTGCTCCTGTGTTGGGCACATAGATATTTATAATGGTTATATCTTCTTGTTGGATTCACCCCTTTATCATTATGTGATGTCCTTCTTTGTCTCTTGTGAGTTTCTTTGTTTTGAATTCTATTTTGTCTGATACAAGTACTGCAACTCCTGCTTTTTTCTCCCTATTAGTTGCATGAAATATCTTTTTCCATCTCTTCACTTTTAGTCTGTGTATGTCTTTGGGTTTAAAGTGAGTCTCTTGTGGGCAGCATATAGATGGGTCTTGCTTTTTTATCCATTCAGTGACTCTATGTCTTTTTATTGGTGCATTCAGTCTGTTTACATTTAGGGTGATTATTGATAGGTATGTACTTATTGCCATTGTAGGCTTTAGATTCCTGGGTACCAAAGATTCAAGGTTAACTTCCTTACTATCTAAGAGTCTAATTTACCTCACTTAATATACCACTACAAACACAATCTAAAGGTTCTTTTTTTTCTCCTTCTTTTTCTTCCTCCTCCATTCTTTATATATTAGGTATCATACTCTGTATTTTTTGCCTATCCCTTGATTGACTTGGGGATGGTTAATTTTCTTTGGCATTTGCTTAGTAATTAGCTGTTCTACTTTCTTTACTGTGGTTTTATTACCTTTGGTCACAGCTAATAAACCTTAGGAACACTTCCATCTATAGCAGACCCTCAAAAATACACTGTAGTGATGGTTTGTGGGAGGTAAATTCTCTCAACTTCTGCTTATCTGGAAATTATTTAATCCCTTCTTAAAATTTAAATGATAATCTTCCTAGATAAAGTAATCTTGGTTCAAGGCCCTTCTGCTTCGCTGCATTAAATACATCATGCCAGTCCCTTCTGGCCTGTAAGGTTTCTGCTGAGAAGTCTGATGATAGCCTGATGGGCTTTCCTTTGTATGCGATCTTATTTCTCTCTCAGGCTGCTTTTAATAGTCTGTCCTTATTCTTGATCTTTGCCATTTTATTACTATAGGTCTTGGTGTCTTCCTTGGGTCCTTTGTTTTGGGTGATCTGTGCATCCCCATGGCCTGAGAGACTATCTCCTTCCCCAGATGGGGAAGTTTTCAGCAATTACCTCCTCAAAGACACTTTCTATCCCTTTTTCTCTCTCTTCTTCTTCTGGTACCCCTCTAATGCGAATATTGCTCCGTTTGGATTGGTCACACAGTTCTCTCAATATTCTTTGATTCTTAGAGATCTTTATTTCTTTCTGTGCCTCAGCTTCTTTGTATTCCTCTTCTCTGGTTTGTATTTCATTTATCGTCTCCTCCACCGTATCTAATCTGCTTTTAATACCCTTCATTGTTCTCTTCAATGATTGGATCTCCGACCAGAATTCATTCCTGAGTTCTTGAATATCTTTCTGTACTGCCATGAGTATGTTAATGATTTTTATTTTGAACTCCCTTTCAGGGAGATTCATGAGGTTGATGTCATTGCAATCTTTCTCAGGAGTTGTGTTAATAATTTTACTTTGAACCAGGTTCCTTTGGCATTTCATATTTGTATATGACACCCTGTAGTGCCCAGAAGCTCTACTCTCTGGAGCTGCTCAGCCCCTGAAGCAATATTGGGGGTTGCAGGGGAGTGGTATTGGTGCCTGGTGGGAAGAAAGAGATTTTTCCTGTCTCTTGGCTGCTATGCCTGACTCTACTGCCTGAACCGGTGGGCCAAGCACACAGGTATAAGCCTCTATGCTTTGCATTTGTAGTTGCTGTAAACAGATCTTCCCTCTGGCTGGCCTACCGCCAGGGTAGGGTTTGCTGGTTTGCGAGCCAGGTGGGGCTGGCCAGGAGAAAGGCACAGTAGGCTGTGTATCACGGAGGGCGTCCTTGGAGCTGTGTAGGCAGCCAGGGAGCTGGAGCTCCTGAATATCATGAAAGCTCCCAACCTGCTAGGCAGAGTGCCCCTGGACAATTCTGTCTACTTGTTGTTGTTACTCCTGAGCAGTAAGCTCTGTGCAATCCTTGCCCCTTTAGCAACCCTCTTGCTACGGGCTTCCTTGTTAGGAAGACTCTCAGACTGCCCACCTTTCTTTTGTCCCAGAGCAGCTGGATATGGATCCCTGCTTTCCACAAGTGGCTGGAATCACAGTCTCTCCAGGAATTCTGCCTGTCTTAGCTTTCCAACCCCCTAAACACGAGAGTACCATGCAAACACCATGAAATGTAGGTTTGTGCTCCCAGATCAGATCTCCGGAGGTAGGTATTCAGCAGTCCCAAGCCTCCACTCCCTCCCGCTGTTTCTCTTCCTTCTGCCGGTGAGCTGTGGTGGGGGAAGGGCTTGGGTCCCACCGGACCATGGCTTTGGTATGTTACCCTGTTTGGTGAGGTCTGCTCTTTTCTCCAGGTGTATGCAGTCCGGTGCAGTCCTCTTTCCTGTTGCTCTTTCAGGAGTAGTTGTATTAATTATATTTTCATATTATATGCCCTTTTAGGAGGAAGCCTCTGTCTCACCTCTCACGCTGCTATCTTTAATCCTTTCTATGTTCCTTTTTAATATCAAGAATTCCTTTACCCAAAAAAGCATCTTTCTTCTGATAAGATAAAAATAGTTCAAACTTAATAGAGATTTTAAGTAAAATCTCTGGAATATAGCTGGTCATTTTTCTTATTTCTCTGGCAAAGTGGGTCATTAAGAAAATCAAGAGCAAACATATAATTGATATTAGGAGCTTGTCTTCTGAGATTTTGCCTATTTATCATCATACTACCATATATTTTTAATATTTCCTACCTATCCGGACAGCAAATTTAGGTTTGATTTTTCTATCTATGTTGTCTGAATTTGACATGGGTTTCCAACCTCAGTGCCAAGAGGCATATATTTTGAACTGGTTGTAAAAAATAGCTAGGCTTACCATAGCTTTTCAAAAATGCTCTCAGGGTATATACACTCTCTTGTGTTTTATTTCTGGCTTATTGAAAAAAACATCATATTTGAGACTATAGGCAGAGTTGCAATCAGGGTGCAAACAACTTTCTCCCCAATAGAAGGTAAATAGATTTTATTCCAAAGGGGCCTATTTTGGCCCCAATGGCTATATGCTATATTGAGCAACTTAGTCAAAGATAACTTAGCTTAAACTTTGGAATGATTCATCCAGTTATAGAATGAAATGTGAGCCATTTAGTGTGTGTGTGTGTGTGTGTGTGTGTGTGTGTGTGTGTGGTGCTCCATACACACATAGTAGAGACATTTCAATAAAGTAATAATGATAAGTAGAATCAGAGCTGGAAAGAACCTTAGGAATGATCCACTCAAACTTTTCACGGATCCTTATCAACACCCCTTACAGGTAATGGACCAACCTCTGCAACATTTGCTAACATACTACCATTTTAACCAGTCCGGGGAGGTTTCCTTGTTAGAAAGTTCTTTCTCATCCTGAGCAAAAAACGTATCTCTGTAACTTTCATCTTAGTGCAAGAATATTTAAAAAAAGAATTATCCAACCTTGACCAACCAAAAAGTGAGGGTCTGGAAGTCCCTGTTTTAATGGGGAATGTTTTTGTCTACAATATTATTTCTAAGTTCTTTGGGTTCAATTCTGATTAGTGCACTAAGATGGAAGATATTTAAAGGGTCCAGTAACTAAGTGATCTCCTGAAGCTGGGAGATGGACCTGCTATAAACAAGAAGGTGTGGGGTGTATTGTCTAATTCACCATGTGTGGCCTAGAATCTGAGCAGAGTGATAAATAAATATATAAAGAAGCCCAGGCAGGAAGCCAGAAGGAGGGATTCCCATGGTGTTCTTGGAATCTAAAGAAGCACAGGTTCAGACTAACATCACGAACGGAACATGGTGAAATTCACAACCACATCAGCAAAGGTTATGTCCCAATTTTAAAACCCAGACTATCTTTGCAAATACAGATTTCCTGAGGGTAGGATTTGCGTCCATTGAAATGATGAGGGGTCTAAAAATTTCCCTCCAAATTTGAACTCTGTCTATTATCTCTTCTTGACTTCACCTTCTCACAGAAATTTTTTTTAGACTTTCTCAAAGAAATTGGACAAATTGACACCGTGGGGCAAAGTAACTTCATTAAAAATGGGAGTTTCTCCATAACCCTGGTGACTAGTGTTCCTGCTAAAAGATGCCTTAAAAATATTTTCCAATTGTTGAAGACTAGTTCATGAAGCAAGAAATTCAACAGTGTCAAAGTGGCTGGCACTCTGACTGGAAAAGAACGGAAGGATGGTGGGGCTCTGGAAAGAGCAGTAAGTGAAGCAACCTGAGTTCTCGCTCTGGCTCAGCCTCTGGCCCTTTGGGTCCCCTTGGTCACACAGAATATTAGAATGTGTGAGTATGGAAAGCACTTAAAGAGGCATCTTGCTTAACACTTTGGCCAACTTAGCTTTTTTCCAAAGTATAAAGTTTCTTTAGGCCAGTGTCAGAATCATAGCAATAGCATTTTAGAAACGATATAAATAAATTTCCTCCAAGGAGCAATAATGGAGGTAATCAAATCTGTTAGGAGACCAAATACTTCCTTGCTTCATTTTTCGTATTCACGGTCAGGCTTTAAGGGATTCACAAAGAGAATGCAAACAATAACATTTAAGAGGGAAGTCGCACAGGTAGTAAGCAGTCCAGTATCTGAGATGAATACTAAGGCTGGGAAGGACAAAAGACAAGGGCTTAGGCTGTTTATATATATTTCAACGAATACAGATTTTTGCCTTCTATGGACTGCATTGTTTGGAAACACACATAATACCTTGTTAAAATGAAGTCGAAAGAAGATAGTGGCTGGGAGCAATGTGTCTTTATGTTGGCAGCGCTCACAAGTCATAGAATAATGGGCTGTCACAGACTTAGGAAGACTGGTGGGCACAGGTGTCAAATTAAAATTCTCTATCTGATGATTGGCAATTTTAGGGCACTGGGAGCTGGGAGACTGCCCTTATGCAAAAATTTACTTGGTAAACAAAAATTTATCTTACTTCATAGCTTTAGCAAAAAGCCAAGTAATGACAGTAAAGAAATGCAAAAACTTATTTTTGTATTATTAGCAAACATTGGCCCCTACTCTGTGCAGTGGCTCTGTGCAAACACACGGTTCACTCCTGGATACATACTAGAATTTAGCTGTAGAATAATGATTAAATTCCTCCAAAATGTAAAGATTCTGCTCAGTTGTCAACACTATCCTGAAAAACATCAACTATATAAATGGTTTTAAGAAAACTAATTGAAATTCATAAATATTTGGGAAAATAAAGCATTACAACCTCCATATTTTAAACCCAGTGATTACAAGACTTTCCGCTTAGTAGGTAATCATGAAACAATTAAATAGCATTCCACCTCATTTCCATTTGACTAGAACTATAGAATGTCCTGAGAGTGGAAAAGTTAAATGTATTAATTTATTTTAATTAATTTAATATCAGTCAATTCTAGGACTATCAACTATTGCTTTTTTTGTTTTAATGTGAGTTTTTGAATATGAAATCGAAAAGGTGGGAGCTAAACCAGGAAATAAAGCTGGTGCCAACTGGTCACAATCTTACCGGAAGTTGCTTTCTGTTGTTCTCTTTTCTTCTCCGCTCTCCCTGAAATGAGAAGCGGCAGGTCAGTTGCAGTCTGAGGCCATGAGAATATGACCTCACTAAGAAGAAAGCGCAGTTTACGGCCATTTCCAGACTCCATCACGACTTCAGCCCCGTCTACCATGCTTCCAGAGATGACGGGGCACGGTGGAAATGGATGAAAAATGCTCTCCAATTTATGAAAGTCAAGCATACATGCGCATGCATTAAATATGCTGTTGGGTTTAAAAAATGTTGTAAGACTCATTTACTCAGCAATAAACCTGGCAAAATCCCCATAGCATCAAATGAACTGTGGAAGTAACCACCTGAATTAAGTAAGGCCCTGCCTTCTTAAACTTACTTGGGATAAAGACACACAATACAACATGGAATTGGATGTGCCCCAAAAGATAAAAAATGTAAATAGGAGAGGATGCAGCAGTTATTTTAGGAAATAAAAAGGTGCCCATGGAATTATTCAGAAAATGGTATTTGATTTGAACCTTGAGAGATACATGTGACTTGGGGAATTTGAAACAGGGACAGCTCTGATTCTTGGCAAAGGAAATCACATGGTTTATGTGGGACAAGGCTATCTGAGCAAGGAAAGTCACGTTTAGAGCTTGCTTTGGGAATAGTCATTTTGTATAGGAAGAGGGCTCTCCTTGTTAGGTAAGAGGCGACGGACCGAGAGTGGCAGTGGGAGTAGAGGGTAGGGAAATGATAGATGCAGGAGATGGTGGGAAGGCAGGACTTAGAGGGCCCAGGGCTTTACTAAATGCGAAGTACAAGGGAGAGGGGAGGTAAGGATGAAGGGTATGTAGGTGACTTTGGGCGTGGTGGTGCAATTCCAGGAAATGGTAAAATGTGATGGCGCCTGGGAATGATGGGTTTTGCTTCTAGACTTACTGTTTTGAAGTGTTTCAGGGACATGGAACTTGGTAGAGAGACCTGAATTAACTCATAGACACAGAAAATGTCCATCTTGAAAAGATGGGATGGCTGGAGCCGAGGCGGGTAGGAACCTCAGGGAAGGCAGGCAGCACAGAGGGCCAGGCTGAGGGGGACCCAGAACGTGCAGAGGCTGCCCTCGCTTGTGAGGCCGGACCATGAGGCCGGACCAGAGACCCACGGCAGCGAGCAGAGCGCACAGCTGTGCGCCACAAATAAGGATTTGGGGAGCATGGGGGGTAAACAGTACCCGATGCTGAGGTCATGCGGTTTCTGCCAGACTGTGAGGCAGCAGTGTTAGCAGAGGGCTGTGGGGAGCACCACACTCTGGGGCCTGAGGAGCAGTAGGTGATGAGCGAGACGGGCTGAGGAAATGGCTTCTTGTTCGTGCAACTTGGCAGCACACAAAGGAGTGAGCTGGAGCAACAGCTTGAGTGAGAGCAAAGTCAAGGTCTCTGCTAGGCGATAGGCCACGTCAGCGTGTTTATAGGCTTAAATAAGAAACTCTGCACCCGGGCAACAGTGTGTGTAAAGACTACGGTTCTGTGGGGTAAGCGAGGCCCACCATTCTAGCCATTGCTTCTTGCCAGCTATCAGCATTTCATGGATGGAGTTAGTTACTGAGAATTTATGCAACACATGGATGCGACATGTAACATTTATCTAAGTTTTCCTACCAGCCCTTCATGTCTTTTAAAATCACAAGATATAAGTTGGAAAATATACAGTCTTTCTCTCATGCAGCTGCTAAAAATGTAGAATTCACTTAACTGGCACCTTGATTAATGGCACATTCTATCCATTTGGGTGATTTCCAAAGGACGTGTTTTGATGCAATTTGTTTCAGTGATTCAAACAGATAAATGGTGTAAATAGTCCATTTAAAGGCTTTATTCATCACTGAGTATGACAGGGTACCTCCTTACTTAAGTTTTTTACTGGGCAAACCACTTTTTACTATTTAATTATAAATTTCGGTGTACTAGAGGCTTCCACCATTTTCGTGAATTTTAAAAAATGTTATTCAAGTCCTGAATTACAACATATTTAAAGAAAAACATCTCTTTGGAGAGTCTTCAACTTGTATAAAAACGAGTCCTAGATCTTACAAGTGGATAATGCATGTACTGGAGATAAAATAGTGTGTAGTCTGTCCCCAGGTGACCCGGTGGTCCTTGCCTTTCCTCCTCCTGGTGTTCCTGTCCTTGTATAGCTCCCTCCTCCCACACTGAATTCGACTCACTTGTCTAACGAATGGGTTTTTGCAGAAATGATGGAGCCTGACTTCCAGTCCTGGGCCTAAAAAACATTGTGGCTTCCATCTTGCTCTCTCTGGACCACTACCCCAAGGGAGGCCATGCTATGAGGATGCTCAAGCAGCCCTGGAGAGGCCCACGTGACAAGGGACCAAGGCCTCTTGTCAATATCAGTGAGGAACTCAGGCCACCTGCCAGAAGTTGGCGTCCACGTGCCAGGCCTACGAGGAGTCCGTGCCCCAGCCTCCGGCCTTCAGAGGGTGCAGCTCTGGCAGACACCTTCACTGAACTTCATGGGAGACCCTGACCCAGAACCATCCAGGTAGCCAGTCCAGAGTTCCCCACAGAACTGGGTGAGATGCTAAGTGTCCAGTGTTGTTTACAAATGCTACATTTTGGGTAAACTGTTGTGCAGTCATAATTTTATTAGGAAGTTTGGGTTAATTTATTACTTCCTATTACATACCTCTAGTGATACTAGTTCTGGCAAATCCGTCTCCCTGACTTCTCACCTGTAAAGTGGGGATCGGAAGCTGTTTATCTGGAATGTTGTAAGGGTTAAATAACCCCATAATCAAAGCCAGCGAGAAATGGAGGAAAGACACAGAAAGAACGGGGTTTGGAGTAACAGAAAGGAGGCCAAATGGTGTTGTTGAAAATGTTTTTTCACCAAGACCTCAGTTCTGCAGCCCTGTGTTACATGAAAGGGCTTTATAAACTGTAGAGTGCTTTATAAATGTTTTAATTAGTTTTACTGTGCTATTATTCCTGTTATAGGAATCAACTTAGATTTCTGTTCTTAGGCTTATACACCCTGAACTTCAAATTAGAAAAATAGAAACTAGGTAAATGAGACAGTATTATAGTGATCGAGGGACACAGAGACGCACTGCTTCCCTGTAGACGACTCTCAGGTTACCTTTTTAGTCTGTTTCCTGCTCTGTACGGGTGAGCTTCTCTCTCATTCTCTCAGTGTTTACCTTCAGGAAAAGATGATTCTGAGACCTGTGGTTCTAGCTCCAAAAGCTACCTAGGTTTTTAGGTGTCCCGATTATCTCTATTTGCATTACCAACTTTTTACTGCATTACAACACATGTCCTTAATGTAAATCAAAGGTGCTTCTCTTTAGAGTTGTCCTCTCTGGTCAGGCAGCCGAACACCAAACCTAAGAATCATCAGCTCCTCCCTTTTGCACAGCCTCCACATCTTCTGACCCTCAGGCCCTCACATAGTCTGCAGGGCCTCACAGACCGAGGCTCACTTTCTTACTGCCATTTGCCCCAGCTCGTGAACTCAGTCTTTCTTCCTGGGATTATTTTGTACAGGATCCTAACTAATCTCAGTGGTTCTCCATCCTTCCAGCCTGATCTCAAGTCAAGATTAAAATCCACATGTGAAATGTATGCCCCTTGAAGATGGGTCCTGAACAACCTGTGATCATCTCTCAAGCACCATACGGAAGGCTTACCGATTATGTAGGAATCACACCTCCCCTCCTAGCCCCCTGGGCACACTGTTTCTGCGCTCCGGAATGTCCTGCCACAGCATTCGTGCCTATCCAAACCCGACTCATCCTTTAGAGGTGAGCTCACATGCTAGGCCTTCCTTTACGGCTTTTGTTTTGCATCACCTCCTCCTCCTCTACTCCCTGCAGAATTCATCACCCCTCTTCTGTGTAGCCTTAGCCCTTTATTTGTGCCTTCACCATACACTAATGACACTGTTTGTTTCACAATTAGTTGGGGGTTTGTTTCCCCAACTGGGGTGTGGCCTCCTTGAGGGCAAAGGGTGCACCCTACCCTGCTCTGTCTCCTCACGGACCGCATCACACATGGAGAGTCATGTAATAGCCCAATCCCCCCCTTAAAATGCTAGAGAACATGAAGTAAATTTTAGTACTGCCAACGTGGGCTCCAAGTACAACCAAGACTGGAGCTTTTGCCAGGTATTTACATCACAACTGACAAGCGAGAAAACGATCATATTAGCCAAGCGGATGATAAAGTAACAGACGGGCTTTCAGGATAATGGATGTGCATTTTGCCCTAGTCGTGCTTTATGTTATCACATGTTCCAGTTTAAAAACAAAACATCAAAGCATGGTTTGCACCTTACTTCTCTTTAAACCTGGATGCAGTGCTCCACCTGTGAGGAATAAAATGGACCAGAATCTCGTAGAAAGGGAATTTACAGAGTAAAACTTTCCTGAGAAAATGTATTTAATTGAACATTAAAATCCCATGTCTTATGACTAGTTATTTATATAAACAGACTCTTAATGTTTTTAAAAACTATTTTAGACTATAGGTTGTTGATAGAGTCCTATGGAGAAACATTAAATATGTATCAATTTACGGCACATTTCGGTACGTCAGCATAGGAGGGATTAACCCTCTGCATGGTGATTGTGCCTGTTTTTAAAACACAGACACATAAGTGGCAAACCAATGATGTCTCCATAATAAGGAGGGCATTTATCACAACTCAGGATCTTATGCCAATTCTAAGGAAAAGGGAATTCTGTGTGTACATACATATGTACATATTTAGATGTATACATACAAGCATAAGGTGTGTATACACACATATATGTATATGCATATGGACACACACAGATACACATGCATTACATATATGTATATGTGGTGTGTGTGTGTGTGTGTGTGTAGGCTGTTTTTTTACACTCAGATTCAGTCTCATCTGTAAAACATACTCTCTTCCAGCTGCCTCCACCTTTGTATAATAAAGTCCGTCATGGAATCTTATCAAGCCTCCCTCTCTGCATTACCAATTTCTCAGGAGCCCATTCCGAGTTTGCATTCACTTACAGACATTTTATCTGCCCTGCTCTGAGAGGTATTATTAATCACATCCTGTTGCTAGGATACCTGAGAATGTTCATTTGTGTCCAATGCTTCTTTGGCAAAGTGCACTATGAAGAAGGCAAAGAATCATGACAAGGGAAATTACTGGGCACATGCTACTTACTTCAAAAATGGTGGTGGTGGGGTGTGTGTGGGTGAGGAGAGTAGCATAACTACCAGGTAATATAATGCTAGCTCCCATGAATTCTTTATTATCACTTTTGTTTCACCTAGATTTTAATGGGAAAATGCTGGCAATATTTTTGGATAATGAGACTCTGCAGGGCTTTCATACTTCTGGATTAACTAGGAAAAATGCAAGGAGGTAGACTTTTAATTCTGTTAACTTTATAGGGACCGAGAGAGGAAGGCGCTTTAAGATGAACTCCCTTTAAATGCCTCCATTACTGACCGAGTAACTAGCTTACAGCACTGGTCAATTTGCAGAGCAACCTAAAACCCAGGTCACCACGATTGCCATGTTTAGCTATTTTAATGCAAGACACATGAGAAAAGTAGTCTTCAGAATGTGCATTTGGCTAATAAGAGAAAAAAACTGCCTTTAACAGTATTTTTTAAATTCTTATTATTTTGGATACTGCTACACCTAAGGTTCCTGCTTACCCATTGTCATGAGAGAGAATATGAGTACATACAACCTTCCCACAGGTAGCAGTGTGATGTAGTGAGAAGAACATGGACTTTGAATTCCCATCTTAAGCAAAGGTACTGACGTGTTATGTAACCGTGGGAACGGAGCATAAAGGATCTTCTTGTGACATCTTGCTCTCTCCTGTTCTCTCTTGTTTGTGTGTGTGTGTGTATGTGTGTGTGTGAACACAAGATAGATACACATATACACACAGATATGTTTATCTCCCTAATCTGTCTAATTATCTCTGATAATTTCAACTGAAAACAATTTTAGTTTTACTTCCATATTTTTCTAAGTGATATTGGCAGAGTGCTATTATAATCACCTAATAATAGTAGCTGGTGTGTATTAAGCAGTGTTTTTGTGCTTGTCATTATTATATTATACATATCATTGTTATCCATATAATATTATATGGATTAATTCATTGTATCCTCACAGTCTTCAAAGGCTTTACAAATTACTCTACCCATTTTCAGGTAAGGAAATTGAATACAAATTGGTTAAAGAACTTAGCCAAATCACTAACTACTAAGTGGCAAATAAATAATGAAAGGACAATAAATAGTGGGGGCCAGACAGTAGGGAAGAGGAAAGTTGGATGTCCATAAGACATATATAATCAGTCCCTAGATTGAGGATTGCCTGAATAAATTATTTTGTTAAAAATAGGTCAAGAGGTATTTTTCTTAGCTTTATTATTTATCAAATTACTTGTTTGATCCAATCAACTACTATTTTAACTACTAAATACCAAATCACAATGTTTCAGGAGTAGAATGCCAAGAAGACTCTCAGACTTTGCATTTTTCTAGCAGCTTACTGTTTATTTAATACCTGCGATGAGCTGAGCCCTCTGATGACCCCTAGGTATTATTTAATTTGACCTTCACTGTAACTCCACGGACTGCATGATTCTTGCTGCCATTTTCCAGGAGGGAAAACGGGCTCAGGAATTTTTTGTAGCAGGCCCTGGGTTCCAGGAGGGAATGGCTGGATTGGAATGCCAACCCAGAGATTTTTTTACCTGTTCTGAGCTTTCTGGCTATGAAGAGTAGAGACAGCTCTGTAGAGGGGTGAAAAGCTCAGGTTTGCAGCTCTCCCACTTAATCAATGTGTAAGACTAAGCATATCATTTAACCCCTCAAAATCATATTGTATTTATCTGGAAAAGGGGGTAATACTGGCTCCTCCTTTCCAGGGTCATTGTGAGGAGATTTGGATCCATAATGATCCTAGATGTCCTGATGGCATGAAGCAGTCATGTTCATGGTGCTCTCACCCCAGTGCCTGGGACCCAGCAACATGGTGTATTCTAGGTGCTTCTCTGCAAGAACATTCCACGTCAGATGGTCCCTAGTAACGTATGATAATTCTTAATATTCTTAAGATCAGTTGCTTCATTACACAAATATTATGAAGTTCAATCTTTGATAGTTTCTGGATATCTTTACCATCACTTCACTCATGACTTCACTTAGAATTTCTAAGGAAGAAGTGGCTTTCCATTTTATTGAATTCCTTTCTTCTCCTCAAGTTTTAACTCTTTCCAAGTGCACATGGGTTTGATGAAACACAAGTTGACATGGCAAAACCCTCCCCAATTAGGAGCTAGGCTTAAAGGATTTTAGAATCCAGGGTTTGTGCTTTGTATCCCTACCTACATTTTGTAGTAAAGCAGCAGCTATCAGACTGTCAACATACGGTCTAAATAGAAAGGAAAAGCTTTTCTAGAAATCAGAGGGCCTCACTGCCAGAACTTATTCCTTGCAACAAATGGTAGGATCTTGGACTAGTAACTACACTTTTCCAAGATCCAATGGTCTTTTTAGTTAGAATATCATCTTTTATTAATTCCAAAAGAAACTGTACAATCTGGGATGTGAGAAGGTTGTACGTACAGGAACAGAGGAGCTTAAGTGAGCCAATTTAAAGACCTGCTGGTCTAAAGTGGTCTATAGAAGACTGCAGAAACTGCCTAATTTCTGTTTGGTCCACAGTATGAAAAGCCTGAGGGGTTTACTATATTATTTATGCCTGGATTTATGCTGATGCTGAAATGGCACTGGCCTGAGCAGACACCAGCAGTGAGCCTCTGTGTGGTTGTGGGTTTTCACTGTCCTCCTGTAGGTTTAGATAAACTCTGCTTGCTCTTCGGTCTGTTACTATTTGGTTAGTTGGTGTGTTGCTAGGATGCCAGAGCAGAGCGAGCCTCCATGAGCATGCTGTGCACCGTGAGCTGCAGACAGTGGGCACCACGCTACAGAAACTGGACCTTCACAAACATATTGACACAGATAGAGCTGGTTCTGCCTCCAGGGGTGACCATCTGCCTTGGCAGAGCTGACTCTCCATCTGCGCTCCCAGCTCTGGGGTCTGCCATCCGTCACAGTGCGTAGAAAGCCTGGGAAGAACAGAACGCTCAAAGATTTTTCTTGGGCTAACCCCTCTGCAAAGAGTAGTACAATCAGTATGGGAAACAATAGTTTTATATTGTCTTCAAAATTCTCAAGTACAGAATTTCTTCCCACTTAGATCCCCCGACAAGCACATAATTAATGTGACAAACAGCAATTTTGTTCAGCTTCTCAACACTGGCCTAGGTGAATTAAATCTGAGAGTAAACCGTTTGATATTCAGAACCTCATTCTGAGGCAGTCATTTTTGGCAGAGAAGTTTTTTGGAATACCCTTAGATGTTGAAGTCAGATTAGAAAAAAAACAACAGTGATTGACAGGTCTTAAATATCTCTGCGGAATGGAATGCTAGCTTTACTGATGTATGCCCCGACTGCTGACTAAAGCAGGGAAGTACATTATTCTTTCCATTGTGCAGTAACATGTTTCTAGTAAATTAGGTGTGAATAATTATTTTTAAATGACATAATATTCTAAGTGTCTTTGGAATGTTCATTCCATAAAAGAAAAAAGAATGAGTGATTTTGTAATATAAGTAATTTTTTCACAGTATGCTTACTTACTCCTGT
This sequence comes from Phataginus tricuspis, assembly GCA_029783875.1. NCBI lineage: Eukaryota > Metazoa > Chordata > Mammalia > Pholidota > Manidae > Phataginus > Phataginus tricuspis. The sequence continues at coordinate 5,715,617 of JAQQAC010015530.1, read as the reverse complement.
GCTAGGATAAAAATGACCATATGTTAAGAGGTAGGGTGAATTCCCTTCCTGTGAAATCTGTCTAGGACTTAGTAACTTGCTGAAGTAATAGAATATGCTAGAAATGCCAGTTTCTAGGCATGAGCCTTGAGAATCTGGTCTCTTCCACTTCCTGAGTGTATGAATACTTGCTCTAGGAGAAGCCAGCCCCAGTTTCAGAAGTCAGACTACATTGGGACCACCATGCTGTGAAGAAGCTAAGATAGCCACACATGGAGGCCACATGGACAGAGAGAGAGCTGCCTGGACCACACATGACCAGCAACTAGCTGTTCCAGCTATTCCAGACCAGATGCCAGACATGTGTGAATAAAGAAACCACCTGGAAGTGGACCCTTGCACTCCACTCACGTCGGTGAACACCAATGTGGATCACAGACAAACTGTCCATCAGAACATTTTCCAAATTCCTAACCCATACACTTGCAAGCAAAATGTTTCATAGCACTAAGTTTGGGCATACTTCTTTACGGAGCAATAGATGGTAAAAACAACTCCTTTTCTGTTTCCATAGTGAGAACATTTATTGCTATACCTATCAATATATACCAATATATAGATATTTTTTCCCACTTAAAGCACGGTTCTCCTAGGTTCCTTTTTTCCTAAGATGGTTTGCTCAACTATACCTATAAATATGTTCTATTATCCAGCATTTCAGAATCTAAAGTTATTCTATTTCATGAAAAAAAAATATTACTATTAGGAAGGTGGTTAAAATACAATCTATGTATATTAATGTATAGTTTGGCTTTACAAAAATATTACAATATTACCCTATGTCCAGGTTACTGATCAAAAGTAGAGACTTGCCAGTTATTTAGCATGTTAGAACTTGCAACTCATCAACTGAGTACCCGTTTGAAACAACAGCATTTAAATATTCACCCAGGCTTCAATATCTTCATTGATTAAGGTTAGAATTATACAGAAAACCTCTGAACTGAAACACTGAAAAGATTCAACAGCAATTTCTGCTCAATAATGAAAATGTTTCTTATTTTCCCTGGGTAGATTTACTTGTAAGGGATAAATTAGTAGACTCTTGAATTAAGAGTTTTAATGCTATTTAGGGTTAATTTTCTGTATAAAGGCAACAAGGAAAACCTTTCATTACAAAAGGTAATGATATGGGTCCAATTAGAATCTGTGCTTGTAAAGTCAGTCTGTTCACTTCAAATAGCAATTTATTTGGGCAACAGACACACGGTCCTGCACAGCTTTTCATCTAGAGGAAATGACCACATTCCCTGCCTCCTCTCCCACGCTCTTAATCTTCACGTTATTAGCTCGCGGGGAAAGCTGGTGGAGGCCAGAGGTGAGCTTCATTTTATTCTTTGCGATGTCAGTACAGCTTTCATTCCCACTAGCCCCAATTTTTCCTTCATCTTTAAAAAATCCACATCATGCTCATCTTTTCTTCGCACTGACCCGCACTGAAGGTTCAGGCCTTAGAAAATCCAGGGCACCCCTGTTTCACGAGCTGAAGGAAGAAAATAAGGGAGAGTGTTCAGATCAGTGGCTATCGATTGATTGCCTTGGGGCATGGCCGTGTACCTGCAATCTTGTAAAACTATCCTCTGTAAACCTGGCTGACTCCCTGAGTTTACTAGAAAAGTTGTTAATTATCTAGTACATTTTATGCGAGGAGAGGCTTGCCAGCACTTGGGTACTTAGCAGAAGGCAGAGACCCAGCCAGCGTTGCGAAGTGCCTATGACATAACGGGAGGGGAGAACGCTACTGCGAAGGGTAAATGAGATTCCCGAGGGGCTCAAGGGATGAGGCTTCCAGTGGGCCTTCACCTAATAACAGGGACAGCGAGGGAGACACTCCAGGAGGGCAGAAAAGTAAATATCACCTGCACACCTAAGACAATAAGCTCATTTCTGGCAAAATCTTTTATTGGTGTTCTGTGTGTGGCGCTGATTTCTGAAAAAGCAAGCGACGCACTGACACGGCCAGAGGGTAGCTCCTTCTGAGGCAGCCCAGCCAGAAAGCGAGAAAGTGGGGCACCCCTGGGGTGGGCGTCCGCGACCACAGGGAGGGCGCGGGAACACCGATGGTCTCCCAGCCATCCTCAGCCACAGGAAGCTCCCACGTGCGCAGGACCAAGCATCTGGCTTTCCCAGGGAGGGGAGTAGCTTCCAGTTTTGTTTACTCTGGCAGACACCGCTGAGTGCCCACCCTGCAGTCATTTCTCCTCTTCCCACGCCGGTACCAGCCCTCCTCTCACGTGCCATGGGTGATTCATGGCTGGTGTGAATCATTGGCATGGTCCCACCCTCCTTGCTGGAGGTGGTCATTTGGCACTTCTGGCCAATGACATGTGAGATGAATTCTGTTGAGGAATTTCATTAAAAGGTTTCCTCGTCGATAAAAAGGAGACACACAGGAAAAGCATCTCCTTTTCTTCCAGTGGGTGTTATCACATCTGGGTCTAATGCATGGAACGTGACAAGCCAACTTACTGCGAGGATGGAGGAAGGAGCCCAGGACAACGCCACCACGGCCGGAGCTAAGGGACCGGAACCACCCTCCTCAGGATTCCTTGTTAGGGGTTATTTAATCCTGTTTCTGCTCTAAGTTAGAGTTTTTAGTTATGTGCAGCTGCAAGCATTCTATGTTCTACACAGGCTAACTACAAAATAATACTCTACGTTAAATAAACTGGAGTGCTAAATAATTGTTTAGATAAATATTCTACACTAAATAAACTAGAAAAAGACCTGAAGGAGAGTGCACTGCCTTTAAGATAGTCCCAGGAATTGCGGTAAGGGGGGATCTATGCCCTAGCCGGGGGCTGCACTTTGAAGGGACCACTTGCCCTCTTCCAGACACATCACCTCCACATGGGGTGAGGAGGACAATGCATTTGCCAATGGAGGCCATGCCTTACCTCGACCAGACACTGAGCACCTGGGATGCAGGAATTCCTTTTCAAACATCCCTGAGGACCTGTAGGGCCCACAGGGCCCTTCTTCCCAAATCAGATCTCTAGGGGACTGCACCACTGGTGCAAAGGTCTGTGGGGTGTTCAAATCCCCAGTGTATGTGCACGGGGACCCTCACAATGCAGGAGGGTTGTGATGGAGGGAGAAAGAGAAGGGAACCTCCACTGGTTCTCTTGCCCCAGGCCCAGCAATCACAGGGCAGGTGCGCCATGACACACGCACCGAGGGCGGTCCCTTAAGAGTGTACAGGCATGATGGGCACACACACACTGCCTCACTGGTCCCCACAGGGGGTTTACCCACAGTTCATAAATGAGGAAGCAGCAGAGGTTCACAGAGCCCAACTTGCCCAAGATCACTCAGTGTTAGATACTGAATTTGAATTCCGGACTTTCAAAGCTCACATATGCTTCCTCAGATTTTCTGTGATGTTGGCTTAATTTCTGTGTGAATTTGAGAGACACAGATTGATTTAAATAATCCTTTTTATCTGTGCAGTCTCCAGGTTCTTCTCAAAAACACTTGGCAAGGCTTACTCTAAGGGGGAAAAATACAAATGAATAAAATCCAATCAAGTTCCTGATAAGTCAATCACTGTTAAATTTGTTTGCATATTAAGAAATAGAAAAAAATTCTTAATAAATACTATAAAGTAAATCAAGTGGGACAGGCTTAGTCTTTCTTTTTCACACAGTATTATAGGATAAAGATGATCCACTGTCATTTGTATAAATGTTCTCTTAAGTCTTTTCAAAATGGGTCAGTTCTATTTCTTTCACTCTGTTGTGCAAAATGCATACTTTTATTTTTCCATAAAATTACCCAAACTGGCTGCTTACATCGCCCCAGTCTGTCACTCTGATTTTAAATTCCTCAATTCACTATTTGCTACAGGTTTTTTAAAAAAGTTATAAGGTGATTTGCATACATATTTTAAAAAATCTTAGTTTTACCCTCCCATCGGACCAGTTACATTTAAATCTGGGAGAGGGCGGCCGAGCTGAGGCCAGGCGGGTTGTAGCCCCTCATTGTGTTGTTTCCCACCTTCCCTGGGGTGGCTTCGGAGGGAGAAGGTGTCAGCCCCTCTGGTGTATGATCCCCTTACACTGCCAGGGACACCTAAGAGATTTCTCCTAGGATCCTTAATACCTATGGGATACACGGTGATATTTTCTTATTTTTTTTGAACTCTCATATGACACTGCCAAATATTTGGGGGAAATAATTAATTCTGAGCATTAATGGGCAGGCTGATATCAGTTCTTTAGAAGCTGGTAAGAAATCCTGGAAAAGTGATAATATATATATAGAAAAGCATCATTTTTTTAAGAAAAATGTTACAGAATCCAGATGACCTAAGCCTTCCATGGAAAAAGAAATGCTGGCTGTGGGCCCTGCCATCATTCTCACGGGCTCAGCGTGACGTGGCCAGGTTGCTGTCTCTCTTTAACAATATCCACCCATGGAACGTGACAAGCCAACTTACTGCGAGGATGGAGGAAGGAACCCCAGGACAACGCCACCACAGCTGGAGCTAAGGGACCGGAACCACCCTCCTCAGGATTCCTTGTTAGGGGTTATTTAATACTGTTTTTGCTCACAGAGAACACAGTCACAGCACCCTTGTCCCCGCAACTCAGAGCAGTGGCATTTTTGTCGTGGGAAGTACTATTTGGGCTTTAAACAACGTGGTAGACTAGCTTCAAGTCCAGATGATTCAAAGTCTAGATTGTGTTATTGGCATCCAAATAATGCCCCCCTAGAGAGGTGACCTAGTTAGTCATCTAAAGAAATGTGTTTGGTGAATGTTGTTATATTTATCATTTCAGAATTTTTTGGCAGAATTGCATATGACACTATAAACATTTGAAAGAGGCATGGAATATAGAGGTATCTTCTGTTAGGCTGATCCTGCTTCCCGTGATGAGCGGCACTTCCGTTCTCCGGCTGGACCGCAGAGACTCTCACTTAGTCCTGTAGGCAATAGGACACTGCTTGGCGTGAGGCTGGCCCCCGAGGCACAGGCTTCACCCTACGACGCAGGCACAAGTTGAAACAGATTGCCAGCCACTCAGAGCAGGAGGGGCAGAGGCCAGACCGGCTGGGCTACCTGTCATCTCAAACATTTCAAGCTTCGCATACTGCCTCCTCCGTGGGGCAAGATGTTCAGATTTGCTGCATCAAATCAGGGCTCAAATGTATGAACTTGAGGGGAGAGAGACAAGAGCCACCATCTAAAGCTTTTCTTCCTCTGTTTAAGTGACAGAGAATTCTTCCCATAAACAAGCAGCTCCACATTTCATCGTGAAGGCTGGAGTAGTCCATGTATCAGAATTAAAATGCACGATGTAAGCAAGTTTGCTGGAGAACGAACACCTCACAGCCAGCTACATCGAGTCAGGCTTTGGGCTGCTTTTCCCAATTCTGGAAAGCCGAGGATTTTAGGTCTTATTTTTGTCATTCTAGTGTCTTTCATAACCACTGGGTCAAAATGCATATATATGAATAAAACTAACGTAGCAAGCAAGAATGTTTACTATTAAAAATAAAATGAATTGTAGCCACTTTCTGTCTTTGAGGGGAGTTGTTCGTATATATATATATATATTTTGGAGAGATAAAATGACCCTGAAAAAAGTAAAGGGGAAAATGGTCTAAAAGAGAGGGGCCAGTGAATGTATGAATATGGTGATCAGTTGGGATAAGGAAGGATACAACCAATAAGAAATTCCCGTTTTAGGAAGTGGCTACCAAATGTTCGGAACCATAATTACTAGCGCAATACTAAGTTGTTTCTGATTCTGTGCTGAGCTGAACCCTATTCTATTAAAGTCCCAAATCAACAAAAGTTGGTTAGGTTTAGCAGTGCTGTGTGAGGGCAGCAGAAGTTTGAGTCATATTTAGACTGATAGGGGCTGCCGAGGGCTGTTCTTGGTGATAAAACATGGAGCAGGATTAAAACTTTGGCACAAACAGAAAATGGAATGGATGCTAAAAGAAATGATAAGGGTAGGGGTATAGGATCCGCCCATTTATTTGGATATTAAAATAATGGTGACTCAAGAAGATGTTTGGATCTGAGCAGCAAAATCAAAAGGAAAAGAGTGTGTTGTAAGACCACTACTGCTCATTGGCGGGTGGTGAGTATTAATTGTTTGTAGTTAACATGGCAAACATCTGGACCCTCATCCTTCCCCTCACGCGTTATGTGGCCTGGCCAATTGCTTTCCTCTCTGTACTTCCATCTTCTCACATTCAAGATGGAAGCAATAACAGTAAACTATTAGAGTTATTGTGAAAATGAAAGAAAACTTTGAATATTACATTCTCAATAAATACAGAATCTAACTCATAACTCTTAAGGCAAAGCAAAAGAAAAATCAGTATGATTCTTTACACCTGATTAGTTTATCCCCCAAAACACCTTATTCACATACTTCCTACATTATTTAATACAATGCTTTCACTAGTTGTGGTATTTTACAATTTCATGCAAATCTAATTGTCTTTTTCATTATGTCTCATTACATATTCCAAATATTTGAATGTATGTATATTTATTTGGTTATTGAAAATATAATTAAAGTCATTCCTAAAAAGATGGACTAAATAGGTCTCATTAAACTTTGTAAATATCGTAACTTCCGGGAAATCACCATGTTCAGAAAATATCTTCAAGTGTTGCTAACAATTATTTCTAAGAAAGCCTTATATTTCTGTAGTGGTTTCTATTTCAGGTGTATGATCTTATTTGTTTTTGATCCCTCTGATTTATTTTTATGAAGACAAAATTTTCCATATTTGAAACATTAAATTCAAGTAGTGGACCCACTTTCCTAATTGCCTTCTTGAAAGTACAGTGGTACCATTTATCATTGTACGACTCCATCAATATTTTCATAGTTAAACCAAAGTTTCAAATTCATCTACACACCTACAGGAATGTCTCTTGGTTATTTGGCTGGTAAACTGTGCTGACATTTGACCACAACAGACTTTTTTTGAAATCCATTCAGTTCAATTTTGTTTAGAAGATTAAGCATCTCTGGAGAGCAAAATACCTAGATCAGAACTGACACTTCATTAGATTTACAGGTGAAGCTTTCTGGTTTGGTAGTTACGGTTTAATAATACTATGTGGCATGACACCACACTACCTGACATTTTCTTCCTCTTTAGAAATTTAGAGAGAAAGAAAGTAAAAGAAAATGAAAAACTTTCCTCTACAGGGTCAAAGAATTTCAACTACCAACTCAATTCTGCCAGTTTCAATGGAGGGATAGCACCCAAAGGGTTCCTCCTTACACGGATCCATTTTTCTATAGACCCTTTGCACCCCTATGTAAAAAGCAGACTTTAAAAAGAAGTCATGACTGTGAACTTTGGAATGTTAAATTTAACACATATAGATTGACAGGTTTTTTTATTTTTCTGGGACTACTTATCCAGTTTTGGTAAAACTCCTCTACCCCTCTATCATTTTATTATTGTAACACAAGGGCATGGTCTGGGTATGAAAACTCAAAGTAGCTGCTTTTTTTTTTTAATAATCTGTGAGAAAACAAGCAAGTTACAACTAATGCATACTGTATTCCTTTGGGGGCTCTTTCTAAATGCCCCATTTTCCTCTCTCCCATACACAGAAGACTCCTAAATGTTTCCTTGCCTGCTCCTCTTCCTCCCAACCTCCCAACACTACGGAAAACATTACTTTTCCTTATCAAAAGTGAAAATCGTTTAAAAACTTAGTCTAAAAACTGTTTAACAACGTGCTCCTTTTAGATCTATCAAAGAATCCCGTATATGTAAATGAGCGCCATTTCCCCACTAGGCCAGTGCTTTAAACCTCTTACGTGCTTCGGCATCCTTGTTCCCTTGACCTTCTGTTCAACTGTGTGGCAGAACCATCCGGGGGTCAGTTCAACTCCACCTTTTCATTTGACTGGTGAGCGAAGATGCAGTGAAATACTCGAAGGCACGCATTTCACAGATAAGCTATTCGCAGCCACACACCCAGAGATCATGGCCTCCGACCCTCAGCAGGCTGTCAGGGCGCCTGGAAATGCTGGGTTTTCTTAGTTCTCGTTCTTACACTTCATGATAGGCATGTCAGACCGTCCCCTTTATCCACAGAGAAAGGACATCACCGTACAGATGGACGCCGTTACACGAGCTTCCTGTTCAAAGTTTTGCCACCGTGGCTGCCGTCATTCTTTCTCACCGTCTGCGTCATGATGGGAGGATCCCCTCTCCTCCGGGCTTCCTGACCGCATACCCTCCAGGCTCCCCGGAGTATTCCCTGTCTCTCTTATTGGCTCGCCATTAGATCCTCTGCCTCATTAGTATTTAAATATGGTGACGTCTCCGCCTTTTCACCAAGTAAATGAACCTCCCTCTCGCCTCGTTCCATTCCAGCACCTGGTCCCGCTCACCGCATCTCACGCACAGCCCACTGGGGAGAGCTGCCCGCGCCACCGTCTTCACTGCCGCGCTTCCCCATCAGTCCTCAACTCACTATAACATTCCTGTCTCCGCTACTCCAATGGCTCTTCTCTCGCCTAGATCATCAACCAACAACCTCCACTTGGATAAATCCAGCCTTTACTTCATCTCTGACATTTGAGCTGATGGGTTTCATCAACATGAGATTTGTAATTGTGGAAGATTCAGAGAAATTATTGCTTTGTGTATTTGTTTCTTCTTTTTTCTTTCTTTCTCTTGTTGCTACATGTTAGACTTCTTGTTGTTCTCTTTTAACTCATTTTTTTTTTATTTCTTAGTTTCTCTCTACTTCATTCTGTTTTTTCCTCAGATGCCTTCCAAGTCACTAATTCTGGAAAACATGTCTTCTGTCCAATCCATTTATTAAATTTTATTTTAATAGCGCTTTTTTTTTTTCAGTTCTAGAATTCTGTTTGGTGTTTACTTGTATCTCTATGTTCTTTTTTCATTCTGGCTTTATTTTTTTTTCTTAGAGTTTTTAACCCTTTATTTACTTCTTTGAACATTTAAGATGCACTTAAGATCTTTTTCATTTTCTGGTTCTTCATTGTTTCTGATTCACTGGAATAAAATCTCCCTTCTGTGTGATGTGTGCTGATTCTCCCTCATGACAATTCACATCATCATATGTTTTTTAATCATTGAACATGAACTTACCTTCAATGAGGATAGTTCTCTATTCTCCATGAATATTCCACAGGCCCCTGGCACAGTATTTCTACAGGGTAGTTTTGAATCTACCTCTGATGACATCCTGGCGTTTCACCAATTTTCGGACATGGGTTATTTCAATTTATCAAACTGTATCACTAGGGTAGCTGAATTTGTATCCTACACACACAGAGTATGGAAGGCAGAGATTCAAGTTTCCTTTGTATGACTCGTTTTATTTTTGAGGACCCTGGCCCACTTGCTAACACTGCATCTCTGGGACAGTTAGCAGGTGTCCAGGGCCCTTTCACAAACATGGTCAGGATTTCACATTTTTGTTTGCATAGGGCCCTGTGGCCTGAGTTCCTCTTCCAATGTGGCTATAAGAATAGCAAGAGCTTCAGGTGCTGTGAACATGTATTACTTTGAATTCCTCTTAGTAACTGGAATGTAAAGGTTTTTCCATTGTTGTTTCATGCTGAACTTGAAAGCTTTTGCTGTATTTTGCCTCCCATTTTATGTGTCTGGAGTCAGGGAGAAAATTCTTTCACATCAGTTCAGGTTCCACACTGACTGGAAATCCCTGCTTACTTTACTTATTTTTCTTCTTCAATAGACTGCAAGCTTTTGATGTCATGGACAGCCTAAATGTAAGTGCTTGGGGGTTAAGTAAATACTTGCTGAATGGGTGAATGACTGAATAGGAAAAACGAGAGACTATATGACTTCTTAAAAACTAGAATGACAGAAAACATTTTCCAAAAGGCCAGCCTTATTCCTACACTCATATTAAATACAAAATCAATACTCCTTCACCGAGCCTGAAGTCTAGATAGATTGTAGATGGCAGTCACCAGGCAGACAGCATCACCAGTCTGCTGTCAGCCATGAATGCAATCCACAGCACCTGCTGAAGTCACAGGGACAACACGGTGGGCACCACCAATCACAAATTCCAGCAAAACGAACTCTGTTTTTATACCCACAAGCAGTGTACTAGCTCCTATGTGAGCCCAGGAAGAGGTTCAAAGTAAATGATCTCAGGAGGGATGAATTAAGCAAATCATGAGAACACAGCCTAACAGTGCTTTAACAACAGTGCTTTTAACATGTTACATGAGTTTTAAAACAGTTAGTTCATAGGAAGAAACTTTTGGTCTCCAGCACCCTGTGTGTTCACGTTTGGCACACAAAGAATTAATTCCATTTCATTCCAGAAGAGATGAGGAGAACGGGCCATTCAAGAATAAATGAAAGAATGATAGTTGTCTTAAAGATAATACAATGCTTTTTTAGCTACCATCTGACCAAAGTTTGATAATTAACACCCACCCTAGGAAATGTCTTTCTCAGAAGTGTTTAATCTAATACACTGGGCTCAGATGAGCTCCCAGGGCTTTGCTTATGGTCCTTAAAAATGGTTGAAGAGAGGGTCTCAATTTTTATTTTGCCCCGAGCCCCACAAACAACGTAGCCAGTTCTGCCCGAGCTAACTGGATAAGGCTATCTCTCCATCTGTCCAATAGGAAGTATAATGGTGCTCATCATTCTAAAGGTCTTGAATGGCTCTGTATTACCTACCAGGAAGATGTCAAATTTCCTAGCCTGTCAAGACCTGCCAAGATGTGGTTCCAGTATGTGATTCCACTTTTGGTTTACCTGAGATCATTCCTTCCTTCCCTTGTGCATTTGTCTAATGGACGTTTGTTTTCTTGCGACTCACCAGACACCAGCTGTTCTGCTAGGTCTTCCAGGAGCTGTGAAGAAAGGAGGCATGAACTTGTCCTAAGTCACCCTAACTTAGTGATGTTAGCATTGTTTGTCATTTCCCAAACTTCCTTTGCTTTCTGCGGTCCTTGCTTTTACCAGTTATGCTGGTCCACTGCCTGCCTGCTCTCAGATTCCCTACGTATACCCCACCTTGCGCTATGTCACTGGAAACTAAATTTCCCAGGTTTCCTTGGTAGGCTTGGCTAATAGAGGATATTGAGGAAAGTCTCGAGGACCAAAGGAGGAGAGTAGCCAGACTCTAAGCCACTGCTCCTCCCCTCCAGCCTCGCAGGGGCACCTCCAGGGCTCCGGTTCCCCCGGGTCAGCCCTGACCTCCACGGTCCCGGGCCCTGCTGGGCAGCCTCTTCCCACCGGCCCTGGCTCTGGGCTCCGGGAACACTATTGTCTTCCATGTCCTTCCAGCCCTTGTGGTGGTGGTGGCTTCCTGCTCCGTGAATCGTGGGGTGCTCCACCATCCACATGAGGCTCTTAAGCCCTCCCAGCACCTATGTAACCATGGTAGTGTCTCTTTTTCTAAACAGATTTCCTCTGAAGTTATGCCTCCTCTCTACCTTGTCTTCCATCACTGATATACATATCTGCGTTCCATTCACCCCTCAGGGCCCAAGACCTCTCTGCCTTTTATAAGTTCTGCTATAAAACAAAATGTCCAAATGTATTTGATAATTGTGTATGTAGATGTGTCCTGTCCTCGAGCACAGGGACACACCTAGAGTGAGTGAGTCATGACACTCACAATGTGAGATTTATCCTGAGACAAGTGTCCTTCTCACACCAGGTGCTCAGTAAGTACATTGTTGCGTTTCTCTTAACATAGCAGCGGATTTTTTTCAATTCAGAACTTTAATTTATTGTTCCTTTTTTTTTCATTTCAGAGCTTTGTTTCTTTTGCAGAAATCAATATTTCCACTGAAATATCTATATTACTCAAATGAATACTGTGTTGGGAAATTAATTGCCAGAATAAAACAGACTGTATCTTTCAGGTAAAAGCGACATCCCTGCTTGAAGACATATAAATCATAAGAATAAAGTCCTGTGGGGGGGGGGTCCATATTTTCATGATTCTAAGGCTCTATCAATTATAGATGTCTTCACAGTAAGTTAGTGTAAATAATCTCTCAACTTGTCCTTTCCACCAGATACACATGTGCATGTGTCATATTTGATTATCAAGTGAATTTCTACATATTTGTGGCCTTTCATGTTTTAAGATGATGCCAATTCCTGCTCACCGTTTTGTGCACGTGTGGCTGTCAGGATGAATGTCGGCTCAGTACTTACTTCCATGCTGCCCAGTGTGAAGCTTGTTCTGTGACTGGGCTACAGTGGGCTTCTGAGAGGCTGGGTATTTGCAGCTCTAGCTCTTAAACTAACAGCAAGTTTTTGAAGCCTTTGTTCAGGAAAAAAAAACCCTCTTGCATTGTGTATTGTGAAGCACTACCCTCATTCCCTGTTCCTGCTACCTTCTCTGCGCTGAAGGCTTATTGTCTGAAGCCAGGGTGTAGTACAGCCTTAAAGCCTTCCTTCTGGTGCACTTTTTGGGAATTCCCTCACTTCGGGATGCTGTATGGCCAGAGCTGTTAACGATAACTTCATGACTTGCTTGTTCCAGGGTTCTTATGATGAGAGCTGAAGACAGGCCATTTAAATGCCAAAGGGTTTCTCCTTAGCAACTTCCTGGCAATATTTACCATAGCTGAAGAGATGGATTAAATTAGTAAGGGGACAGATGAGATGCAGAGGTTGGAGCTGCGGGCCTGGGTGTCCATATGTGTGACCTGACCTGTGACTAAAGTGCATCCTTGCAACTCTTCCTCACAGATAGGCCAGTCCTGCTTGGCTGGAGGCTCAGCCTGACTTGGATCTAAACCCATAACGATGGGATGCAGGGAGTCCAGCCAGCCCATCTTGGCAGAGAAGGCTGGCCCTAGCCTAACCAATACAGTGGGCTTTGCTGATCCAGCCCAAGTCCTGGCAGAAGGCTCTAGTCCCGGGAACAGCCTTAAAGCCACTGATGGAGTTAGTGGCAGGAAGCATTCCGTAAGGAGTGTTCTTATTGCTCCAGCAGGGGGCTCCTCTCCTGTTTGAGTGGTTCAGCCCAGCTCTGCCTAGATTCTGGCAACTCCAAGTATGGAGGACAAGAGCATTGCCATTCCCTAGGAACTTATTAGAGCTGAAGAATCTCAGGCTACATGGCAGGAGCTACTGAATCAGAATCTCCATCTTAGCAAGATTTAAGTCATTTGTGTGCACACTGCAAGTTTGAGAAGCACTGGCCTAAGTCAATAGGAGACTAACCCTGAAAGCACATGGCTCCCCTGTCATTGGCAATGGGACCTTTGTGCTTGTAGGTAAATATCTAGCAGGATAAGGAAGCTGGAATTCACACTGATCTGTCTCACGACGTTCTGAGAATTGCACTAGCAGGGTACGTGCAAGAACCCAGGGGCTTGGCAGAGCCAGCTGAAGCATATACCTAGGGGAGGGATTTCCCACAATCTCCTCTGGAACCGGGCACAGGCTGAGAGTGCTGCCAGTGCAGGGTAAACATGTCAGGCCAGCACATGGATGGCACCCAGCTGAGGGGCAGGGCAAGCCCAGGTTCAAGCGGGAAAGCTGACCCCTTAGACTGAGTAGCCCAGACTGTAAACAGATGACACACAGAGGTGACACCACCAGAGTACACAGTCAGGAACAAGTAAGCCAGCAGTGGGATTACAGAGAAGACAGTGGTCCACTCGGAGAGTTCCCCGGGGGACACTGGGGGTGATCCAGGGCTGAGGCTGAGAAGTGCCTTCGGATGGAGGCAGGGCAGCTTTCTGTGGGTCGCAATACCGTCGCCACTGAACCTCATTAACTCTCTCCATCTGTGGACCCTGGGAAGCTATTTGTGGCCTCTGACATCTATGAACAGTATTTTATATACTTTTCATGACTAACGCTATTTTTCCCTGTATACAGAGCAGTCCATCAACTTCCTCTTCCTCTGGGTTCATATTTATTATCACATCTTTCCTTATTGTTTCTAATCTCAGATGTCCCCACAACTCTATGAGGAGGTGCAGGTGTGATCCATCTTTGGTAAGTCGGATCTGAGGTGTAACTGTGACACAGAAGCACTTGTCTCATTGAAGGTGACAAAGTTAAAAACAGAACGCGATACTCATGTTTTATCCGTGCATTTTTGAGTATGACACCTAGCTGCTTACCACTCACTTCAAATGTGTGGAAGTTTATGGGACTAACATTCTTAAGTTTTGAAGCATGGAAGCAACTTTCTCCCAAGAGACATTATTTTGAAATCTGTGATTTATCTTGGCCACCTTAGCATGAAGGATCTTTTCTCACATTCATTTCATTTTCTTCTTTATTAGTCACCCCAAATAGCTGAATCCACATGTACACTATCTATTCAGCAACCAATGGAAACTTTAATGACTGGTATGTGTTTTTAACCAGATACAAAATTATCAAAATGCTTTCAAGTTAATGAGAGTGACTTACAACGAACTGGCACTTTGGAAATAGCCTGGGGGGGAAAGTTTTGCATTTTCTTTGTACAGTAGAATAAAATGGAATCCACCGTTATTCTTTCTCTGACAAACTGTGATTTTTCTCCAGGAGATGTTGACCACAAAAGATTCCCACCCTCGTGGCCCCACCCCACCTCCCACATTCTAATCCTTGACATTGAATTAGCGCTATAAGCCTAATTCTGGCAATAGATTGAGGCGTTTGTGTCCTACTGTTCGTATTCTACTTGTACAAAACAGAGATGACATTTTCTGTTCCTAGCTTTGCGTAAGTAACAATTATTACACTTTTAAAAATATACTGCTGAGGTTGGAGGAGAGCACATCAACATATGATTTAATATATGTGAAATCCTCAAACAAGATAAGTAATATTAATATATAATATATGGTTTATGTGTACTCACATAACTATAAAATGTATATAATCACATAAATACATTACATGCAGTGTTATAAAGTATCTAATATACATCTTAGATGTTTATATACTGAGAGTACATGTTTTTTATGGTCATTGAATAGGAGTAATAAAAATAATGTTTTAAAGAAAATGTTCCCCTAGTACATTTTTCTATTTTCTTTTTAATTTTCAAAAGCTAGGGTGTGTAGATCACAGATCACTGATAAATAGAAATGAAGAGCCCCCAAATCGGTAAGCTCTCCTCTTAGACTAGCATATACTACAGCTCTTACGAGAGGTGTTTTTCTGATGGTTTTCTGTGGGTGTTTTGCTGATTCATGTCATTAGCTGCCAGGACCCAAATGGGCTGTGGAGCAAAACTCATGTCTGCCACACTCAGTTGACAAACTTGTCCAACCAGAGAGCAAACTTACTAGATTTCCACTGTTTTATGAGAGCAAAGTACTCAACACACACGCACACACACACACACACACAGAAACCCTTATTTCCAGAAGGATACCAAAGGAGGGAGGATAAAACAAACTCTGAGCTGCCAACTGTTCTTATCTAAAAGTATCATTCCTATTCATTTAGGCTTTGATTCAAAGTCGGGAAAATTAATTCTGACTCCAAATAGTCCGACATTACTTCACTTCTCCTTTTGTAGGTAAAATTCATGTGAACAGAGATTACGGGACCACCATGACATGTAAAATTAGACTATACCAGGAGCGCTTTCTCCGTCTTTAACAAAACTTAAACATCTCATTTACTGGCATCAATTACTCACAGTGCAGTATCTCCTCCACGTATACTTTTCCATGAGGGCAAAATTTCTTCACTCCTATGAGAGATGGAAACCCTCCCTCACCTCAAATGCACTGAGAATGACTAAAAGTATTTACAAAGCACCTAAATATTTTAAGACGTGCCACATTTAGGGACTTCTTATGGTAACAGAAAGATTGTCATGTATGCCTGCATCCAAGGAGCAAATGATTAAATTCCATGAGATCAAACAATTTTAACACATGCGTGAACACCATGCCCCTTTGACCCAGGTCTTTATAAAGTTGTGAAGCCCACACAGCTGAAATCCAAGTAGCCTTCGGAGGCCGTCATGCCCCAGTAACCTAATTCGCCATGTCATTGCCACTGTTACCATGTCCTCAACTTCAAAGCATGCGGTATCCCCGTGATAAACTATTGAATCTGACACTTCTGAACATTCATGAAGTACTTTGGTAAAAGGACTCGGCTCCCTTATCTAAACATGCAATTTGAAGACAATAGGCTATATTTGAAAAGGATTTCATTTCTTAGAGTTGAGTTAAATGACATAATTAGAAATTTTAGGCTTTTTCTGATATGGGGCAATTCTAGAAGCAGTGGCTGTGACTGTCCTATTTAAATGAAAGGACGACTTGTTTTTAATGAATGGGTCTGTGCCTGCGCATGCGATATTGGTTCACATGAGGAGGCTCGGCTTTTCCCGGGCCTCTAGAAAGGTTCCATTTAAAAATTACTTCCCAAAGGGGAACGTTCTAGGCTGCTTGGGACACTGTGCTACGTAACCTTGGGATAGGTGTGGATCAGCGCAGTTACCAAGAGCCGAATGCCAAGGAGGGAGCTCGGACTGGATCCACAGAACCAAGCCCTGCACTGTCTCCTTCCTTAGAGCCAGTTAGATATTTCCCTGAGTTTCTCAGCATGAGCCCAGACTAGCCGTCCTGTCGGCAGATAACACAGGGGGTGCCCTGCTTTCTTCCGGGTGACGTCGGCGTCTTGCACATGTAATTCTACTAAGGGTGTGAACCCTTTGTATGAGCTCTGAATCCTCTGCATCACTCTTTCATCCACCATCAGGCCAATAAGGTGTTGGACAGAAACCTTAGTACAAAGGTTGTCCCATATTTTCTGCTCATAATGGCAAATGGAGACGGAGCTCCATGCCCAGTGAGGGGAAAGGTGGTGAGCAGGGAGGATAACCAATCATTCAACCGCACATTTAGCACTTTGGAGAGGTGATTTGTCAAATGGACTCTAGTGGCTTTAATACACAGCATAACCGCAAACATTGATCAGAGAATTCTCACTGTACTAGAAGAGGCAGTCCATCTACGTTTTATACCATGCTCTTACAAGGTGCATAAAATTCTGAATTTACAGCTTCCATGGTTCACTGAACCCACCAAGCTAGAGTTTATTGACTCTGTGCGGAAACTTTGGAACAATTTTTGTTATAGTTGGTGGTGCCAGTGACATTTTTTCCATTTACTTTATCAATGTTTAGAATCAATCACATTGCCAGAAGTGAGAAGTAATTAGAATTTGAATTAGAGCATGAATGAAAATCAAGGAAAATTCAAAATGGCTAAAATTCTGGTGTTCAGACTCTTGGATGCATGAAGTCATTGACTAAATATATAGACTCCAATATACTTGCATATATTTGATCATAGAGTCTCTTTTTCTTTTTTGTATGTTCAGTTAATTTCCTCCATAATTGTATAAATGCTTTGGTGAGAAGGAAAAATATCTTCTAAGTCCAAATCTTCCACAGTACCCGGCATAGTGCCTAATAAATCGTTGCTGAATAAGTCTTGAAATCAAAAATCCCATTCATAATAGATAAATGTTGGGGGGGGGGGGGCGGTTGGGAGACTTGGTCTGGATATTTTTACTGCAAGTTTTTTTTTTTTTACTGGATATTTTACAACAAGTCTTTGGGGAGCTGTCGGGGGTGATAAAGTAATTACATTTCTATGAATTCTGTATATTTTGTACCTATATCTTTGAAGTGTAATACTGTAAGAAAATTTCCAATTTGCTGAAAACAAATGAGCAATAATGTGTCCTGCTCATACGAAGACAGAAAAAAATACATCATAGAAGGAATTCATTACTTTGCTCATCATTTTACAAGTGAGAATAGGGGACTAGAATGTGGTATACAGCCAGCCTGAGTCACTGACACCTGCTGAGTTCAGACTGTGTATTTCCAACTGAGGTTTGTTACAATGTCTTTCAAATTGAGTCCTGGCCAGCCCCAGCCACTCTCTAAAATATTCCACATGGAGATGCACAGTCTACCCTTGTTTTCTGCGGTAGGTAGGTTCCATAAAGATAAAGTCCCCGCCCACACTGAACGGATGGACACTGGACTGCTGCTCCTGGGGGAAAGGTGCACGTACGCGTAGCTCACACAGAATATAATCTTAAAGCCTAAAAACAATTCACCCTCAAAAGAGTCTATTTTTCTTTATTTTACAGAAGAGAAACCAAGGTTCAGAAGTGTTAAATGACTTGCTTGAGGCCCTCCCACAACAGGTGCCAGAGCTGGGACTCAAACCTCATCCAACGGGCCCCAGAGCCAAAGCTTCCTGCACCTCACTGCACTTCCCCCCATGGGCTCCACTGGCCGGTCACTTCTGCAGGGGAGCCCGAATGAAAAGGTGGAGCATGGCCTCCTTTGAGCTCAGCTGGGGACATGGACGTTGGGCGTATATGGCAACACAAGTTTTTGCCACTCTGTGTGCTCGTCTGTACATGACTGTGAAAGTGTCACAGGTCTTGATTTGGGGGTTACAAATAAATTTTAGCAAAAAGGCAAATTTGCCAATCCAGAATCCACAAAAAAACAGAATTGACAATATTTGTAAATCATGCATAAGTATAGATCATTTAAGGTTAGGACTGAATCCTGGGTGGCTCAGTTCCTAGACCAGTTGTCCCCAAGCATTTGTTTCCACCACCTGTGGGTGGCAATGTCTGTGGGTGTGCTTTGAGGACCCTCCCACACCCCAACTGCTGCAGGTCAGCATCTGAGACCTTGTTTCATCATCATTGCCAAAACCTATCAAAATGGATTATGGATTTTCTTCTTTGATAACATTGAGAGGCCAGCAATGCACATGAAATACTGCCTTGGTACTCTAAATTAGAGCTGGTTAAAGGTATTAAAGGGTAGGATGGTATTTGGAGGAATGCCAATAAAAATCCACGTTTTCTAATAGTTGTATCCAAAGAAACTTTTTGGAATTATATTCCAAAGTAAAGGATATCATTAGTTGAAAGAAACTGGCTATATCATAATATCTGGAATCTCTCATCAGTTTTCTTTTATAATCCTCTTTGATAACTGAAACTTATATGATGAACATTTTCCATTTGCCTTATCAAATGAGCAAAATTAGTGGTTGTGACATTTAGGATTCCCTATAAAAAATTTTAAAAGATGATTCTACAACTGTCAGATTACTATAGAAGAAAAAATATAAAATCATGTCATGAACCTATATAACATTTATGCATATTAAACATTGCAGTAGTTTTCTATCACTCCATTTAAGAACTATCACAAACTCAGTGGCTTAAAACAACAAATTTATCGTCTTACACTACAGTTCTGAGATCTTAAATGTGCACGCAGAGTTGCATTATTTCTAGAAGTTCTTAGGGAAAATCCATTCCTGCCTCTTCTGGCGTCTAGAGACTGTCCACATTCCTTCTCATGAAACCTCCTCATGTTTATAGTCAGAAATGACATGGTTCTGACCTCTGCTTCTGTCTCCACATTGTCTCTGACTCTGACCCTCCTGCCTCACTCTTATGAAGATCCTTGTGATTATCCAGGGCCCATCCGGATAATTCAGAATAATGTCGCCATCTCAAGGTCCTTAACTTAATCATATCTCATCTACAAAATGTCTTCCATCATGTAAGGTAACATAGTGACTGGTTCTGGGGGTCCTCATATGGACATCTCTGGGGCCGTGCTTTAGACTACCACAAAAGGAAACTGGGTGCAAAGGCAAGTTCAAAGACAACTGAGGCGTGATCTCTAGCATTAAACCCGTAAGGTAGACAGAAACTGGCAAATATTATGCTAACCATACAAGGCAGAGTAGCTTTCAAGTCCTATGGGAGTTCAGAGAAGGGAGATGGGTCACTGACTGAAAAATCTCAATCCACATAGATCCGCAAGGTAATATATGCCTTTTTCTCTATTTGTCCCTCATCTGGAAATGCCATTTCTTTGCTTGGTTAATCTCTACTCATCTAAAAATCAAGAACAACTTCTTTTGGGACATGTCCCTTGATGCCTTAAGCAGAAATGGTACTCTTGTCATGTTGTTTTTATTAGAAATAGTTCGTGTGCATCTCTCATTAGAAAAATTCTTGGCTTCTAAGAAACTGTTCCAGCTTCTTTTTTTTTTAACTTTTGTATCCTCAACACGTCCTGGTGATTTGCGTATAACAGACACTCAGCAAATATTAGATGAATGAGTTAATGTGGGCGGGCAGTGCGAGTGCAGGCCCGGAGCCCTGCTGTCTGATCTTGGGCGGCAAGGATGTCACAGTGTGGGAAGGTAAGCCGCGCACGGGCGCTGGGGCAAAGAGGGCCTTTTCAGCTGACTGATGGCAAGGCTATGTGGGCGGTGGGAGGAAGTTGAGAGAAAGGCCCAGAGAGCTCTCAAGGATGAAGCTGTTCTTCGAAGCCTGGGTGACCCGGAGGATGGTCACGGCTGTCAGGGAAATAGGACACAAGTCTGGGGAGTTGGAGGTGTGGTGTGGAGCCATCCTGACTTCGTTTTTCGCTCCATGAATCTGATGTGTTTAAGACAACAGCTGACCGAGATGACCAGGAAATGAAGATGTGGAATTTCAGAGAAACATTAGGGTATTATTTGGAATTAGTGTCCTTCGGAGGGACAGTATGAGCCACAGGGATGGCTCAAAGAGAAAGATCATCAAAAAAAAAGAAAAAAAGAAAAAGAATCAGGGGCAGAATGTTGGTGAGAATATTCAGAAGCACCCCCCCGAAATGACACTTTATTAAAGAATCAGATCAGTTATCAGATGAAGGACAGAGCAACTTTTTTCCGAGGACTGTTACAGTGATGGCAGGATTGCTTCCTTCCCTGGGCTGCTCAGAGGCACACCCCAGTACACCTGCAGTGACCTGAGGAGGGGGTTTGTCGTCCCCAATGTCCTAGATGATAGGCTTTTGGAGGGCAGGGACTTTATCATCTTTACGTTTCCTGGATGCTGAAGTCTGCTCTTTGCGCTTAGTACAATCAATAGAATAATACATTGAGATTCAGATGTTGTAGTATTTCTTTTCTTAATATTATGCCCAGTTTCTCCTAAATCTTCCTGAAGTCCAGGCATGAAAACAAATGTTACAAAGATGTGTAAAGACACCGTGCACAGGCAGGAGGCTAGAAGCACACTTTCTGTAATTCTCTGTCCTGTTTGCAATGTGAGACTGCATGAAAATAGCTGGTATGTTGCTTGACTGAAACTTGCTGCTACGTGATACTTCTCAGTATTCAGGTTCAAATAAAGGGCAGAAGCCTGCACTTAATTAAAAATATAAATGGGAGCTTTCCATCCCAAGACAAGATTTAATCCCAAGGCCATCTGCAACATATTCACCAGTCAGTCAGGACTGAACCCTCCCCACTGGGGGTAGCCGGGGTTTAAGTTCCTAGAAATATAGCTCTAACAAAAGATCTACCAAATTGACCTTAAAAGTGGATCACAAAATATATGTTAAATACAAACACATCTCATAGAACAGGATTTCAAACCTCAAGACAAAGGATATTCACATATTTGAAATTGTTTAATGAAAATCTCTTTTGTACTGTCACAATATTAGTTATTTGAGAAATTCATCACAATGTTCATATTTTATATTCAAGCATGAAAGAAATGGCAATGTATTAGCTTCAGTAAGTTTTCCTGCTATCAAATAATTTTCATATTAATTTACATAAAGGAAAATGCTGTATGGAAAACATCCAGTGGGTACATTGTGTCTCTACCACCCCCAAGAAAGTGCAGGCTTCTCGGTAGCCATGCACGTTCTGGGGCAGTGACCAGCAAACGGGTCCGTTAACTTTTTTAGCTGATAGACCCAAACTGATTGTGGCACTTACTCTACCTCAATACTGTGAATACAATAAAACTGGAAAAAAAAACTAATGGGTGAGTTACACCACTCATGGACTGCAATTAATTTTTCAAAGCAAGCCAATTTCTAAGTAAAACTTCTGCACAGAAATTTCAAAAGCTTTTCACAGCTGGTTCCCACTGTCATTTACTTGAAGTCTTATCCATGTGCAGAGCAAAGACAACCTCATGTATCTTTCTGCCTCAGGGGTGAGATGTCAGTGGAAGAGGAACACATTTAGGCATTGATGTGTTGAGTTGAAAGGGCACTCAAGCTCCAGAAAATTTTCTCCAAATGCTTATTTTGTGTACTGTGTGAAGTTTGTTAGGCTTAAATCTCTATAGGAACCAGGAGATTCTCGCACATCTTTTAGGAATGGGTATTTTTCAGAGTGAGCCATCAGCATGTTCCTTAGCAGGTGTGTGGGTCTAATGTGAGAAAGGTAATCAAATCATCGGATACCACTAACTTGCAACCCAAATGATAAAGACTCCATAAAGAAATATGGAACCAGTATGAAGTAAGAGCTGCCGGGAAAGGCATTAAGTTTAATCTGAGGAGTGACAGCTCTATATCCTCAACTCCCACCTAGCTCAGTATTGAACTTGTTTAAATAGATAATGCTAAAGAATTAATGCAGTGTTTTTAGAAAAAAACTTGCCACTTATCCTCACATGTAGAACTGCAATGGGCTTGTTAATAAGCACAATTAAAAGCTGACGTCAACTATGATTCATTTTATTGTGAATTGTTCAAGGCACATTCTGAGGGAGATACAAGCACATGAAAGCTTTGGGTGGGATGAAAAATTTATTTCATGATTACAAAGTTGATTTACATACATTAACTCATGATTTGATTGCCTCTGAACATGTATTTTTGTAAGATAAATTAAAAATATTAATTCTCCTCTACTTGATATAAAAATAGGTTTGGTGGGGAAGCAGGCCAATTTGCTCCGTGAGCAATTTACACACAGTCAGTTCACTAAAAATCTATCTGTCAAATGACCGATTTGCCACATTTTTTTCCAAGTGTTAATTTTTACCATATCTTGGCTAACTTCTCTTCCTACTGGCTCATCAACTGGGCTCAGTTAATATGCATCTGTGGCAGGTTTCAAAATTCCAGAACTTCTGGAACTTCCCCTACAGCCTTCTGATGTTCCCTAAAACTACCCAGGAAGAAGTGTCCTTGACTGAATGCTTGCTTAATGCCTGGCACTTTATAAGTATCTTCTAATTAAATTCTAACAGTAATTGAGAGAGTTTTCTCAAAGATAAGGAAACTGAGAATTAAAATTATTAAATAATTTGCTCAAGGTCACAGAGCTATTAAGTAGCTGAACTGATCTGAACTCAGGCTATCACACTCTAAAGCTGGTCTGCTTTACATTATACTAAACCATATTCTGAAACACCGTTTTTAATAAAAGTGGTATTATTTAAAAAAACATAAAACAGTTTCTGACTTGTTGCCTGATGGTACTCTGAAGAAGAATAAAATTGGATAAAGGGTGTATACTTGACATTATTTTGGAGATGCAAAGTCTTAGTGAATATACCAGTGAATAAGGTAAGATTCTAATAAGTTTCTGCAAGGGTATCTATAAAGTGAGGGAAGGTGTCAGAAATATGAGACCCAGATATCCTTGCTTAAGCAAAATGTGGGGGCTCTTAAGTGAACTGGTCTCTTAAACTTTCCAAACAAGTTTAAATGGAACAGAAAGCAGACCCTTAAAAAGTGACTCATGGATAGGGATAGCAGAACAGCTTTTATGAGGCAGGAATTGAAGTGTGTGTTATGATGTCTTGAAAGTAAGTCTATAAAGAGAGTAGGGGCCCTCGATGTTTTCTATTGCACAGATTTAATCATGCAATGATGAAACTGCAGAAGACCTGTCAGGATATCTGAAAGTTCCCTTTCTCAGATTGGCCTCTATTCTCTTCCCTAAAGGCTGTTCTAAAAATTTATATTTATTGACATCAGAATCAGCATGGGGCTAGTAGGAAAAGGAGAATAAAATGCTTCAAAAAGGTGTCAGGAAGCTTGTTTCTGCCTTGTCCTCTCTGCTGTCAGTATCTGCACCTTCCAGTGCTCATCTGGACCCAAATTAGCAGAAACACTGCAGAATCCCCTTCCTAACTGAACTTTTTGCCCTTTTGTTGAGTATCTTGGCCCATTTGGCTGTTTTCCCAACAGTAGGCTACAGCAAGCCGTGCAATCATTTATTCTTAATTGTTACTGGATGCCTTCTTTTTGTAAGTGTACGAGGCATACTTCACTGCAGTATTCTTAGTAGATCCTGCTTTGCAAATTTATAAGAATCTGAAATGTGCAGAACCATAATTCATAGTAACTATATCTTCATACATGCCCACTCTCCCCCTCTCCCGCCCTCAAGACCTCCCCAGATTGCTAGGGACCTTATCCCACAGTGATTTGGGGGATCATGCTGTGAGTATGTAACAATCTTATTAGCCAATAATCTCTAATCAGGCAACTTCACCGGCATCTATCTTCCCAAGGAATCTAATGTACACACCAGTCCCCTGGCGAGTGGCATTCGTCACAGGAGACGCTGCAGGGGAAACAGCAGCTCCCCACTAATACCCCTTGTTGGCCCCAGATGGAGCCCCAAGCGTTCTTTGTGCGGATGAGCAACCACCTGACGGTTTCAGGTATGCAGGACGATCATGCTAGCGAGTCTTCAGCTCTGCCATCACACCCACTTGGTGACTCTTCGAAAGGACACATGGTCATTTTCAAAGTCTTGGGAAGCTTTTGGAAACTTACTTATGTCCTTTAAGTATAATATTGCATTATAAGCTCCCACTTTATAATAGTGGCAATATTTTAGTAATATAGCTGTAATATCTTATAATGGTAAAATCTCCCCCATCATCTCAGAATACGTGACGCCCAGGGTTTTGCCGACCACTGTGGAAACAGTTTAGGATGCCACAGCAAGTGGAAGCAGGAAGGAATTTACACATGGCCAGAGATGAACCATATTAGTAATGAAGAGGTTGGAAAGGAAGGTCTACTGGGCAAAGCTAAAGGACACAGAAATGTCTTCTTTACATTCAAATTACATTCACTCATACTTTACGCCTGTGTCCTTCATGCATTCAATTTCCCATGTTGCTAATACATGGAGTCACAGCATCTGCACTGTCATTTCCAGTTATTATCACCTCTTATAATGCCTATATGCTGGGAAACTTCCCTGAGGAATAGGAGGGGGCTGTCTATGCAAGTTGCTAGTAAATTCAATGCCATCTTTGAGATACACCGTTTTAGAAACCTACTACAGAGAGGTGCTCCCAGGCAAGGCTGCACAGACCTGGCACCCGTTTATATTTATTGAGTCCTCCTGCAGAATGCCCCGGACCATGGGCCGGAGCTGTACCTGTTGGCCCTTGAGAACTCTGAACACTGTGATGAGAAGAGCCTACTCATTAGTCCCTGTCTGCAATAAAGTGTCATCATTTTATTTGACATTAAAACATATCAGTCTAGTTAATTTTCTATAGTCTCCAATTTCATGCTACTTGCACCACTTAACACCAATATTCCACACATTTGTTAACAAAGACCTGCCTCCTCTTTTTCTCTCTTTTCTCTTTTGGTTTTTGTGGGTTTTTTGACCAAAGGGGCTGTGATGTGAATAAACAATGCTCTTCAGACATACACAGGCTAATGGCCTTCCTCTTTATCTTCATGTTAAGTCAGAATTAAAGGTAAATAAGTTTGTACTGGAACATACAGATGTTAGGTTAAATATATGAAATGGAGTTTATTTTCACAGTTGGAAAATTAAAGTGTGCTATGGAAACCAAAATTTCCCCACTTTTTTTTGTATGATTCTCACAAACATATATAGGGAACTATATATACATAGTCTTATTTACTCTAGAAAATAGAGTAAACTAGGGTGGAGGTCATATTCATCAAAAACAGACCCCTTGACAGAACTGGAACATCTCACCACATTCACTGTGGGGTGGGGAGCAGGGGACAGATTACTGAACACTTGTTAAAGAAAACAGAAAATCTTATTCAAAGAAAATCCTTCCTCTCATTTGTTTTTTGCCTGTGTCATATATATGTGTGTGTGTATATATATATATATATATATACATACACACCAAATTAAAATCCTTCTTATATTCCAGCATTCATAATATATACTGACATTCAAAAAATTTTGAAGCCCTGTCTGTCAGGTGATAACATTATGGTAACAGCACCAAATGCCTATGACTGAATTTTCAGTTTCTGTTATGAAATTGTTAAGTAGGTTTAGCAAATCTCCTCTTAACGTGAGATTGCTATTGATGTGTGTGTTTATGGAATGTTAGCACTGGAAATTACAGGTGACATTTCACTTTAAATATGCCAGATACAGCTTTCAGGACGTTAGAGATAAAAGAATGGACAGAAGGGATCTACACAATGCTTGGGACTTTGAAATTTCATTTAACCTTAATGGCAACCTGATCAAGTCCAAACTACAGCTTCAAATTAATAGATGAGGAAAATGAGAGGTTAGATGACTCACCAAAGGTCAGGTAGCAAGTGTCTAAGTCAGGATTCATGGCTCTGTTTTCTGATGTAAAGCCCACGAGTGTCTCCATGTACTTGCAACACTTACACCAATATTCCACACATTTGTTAATAAAGACCTGCTTTGTTTTTACAGACAAGAGAATTGCACCCTCATAAGGTGATGTTATTTGTACAGTTTTTATAGCACAATTAAAACCCAGGTTTTCTATTTCCAAGATCTGTAACCTATCCATTACACTAACAGAGATTTACATTATAAAATAATTGTTTTGGTGGATTCCCTTTAACTTAAAGTTAACTACCTCACTACTTTAAGGGACATATGAAATACACAAATCTTGGTTTCTGGGCATTGAATAATAATAATAATTGGATAATTAGTGTGATGAGGAGTTCTCAAATGTGTGCTACACAGTTAAGGTTAGAAAACAAGAGCTCCTCTGGAGGACAAGCAATGTATGGTGCGAACCTTCTCAATGCATGGTGCGAACCTTCTCAATGCATGGTGCGAACCTTCTCAATGCATGGTGTGAACCTTCTCAATGCATGGTGCGAACCTTCTCATGGTTCCCCCGTCTGACATGAAAGCCGACGGAACAATCTTTTGACTGAAATTAAGTTGAATGGAGTTCAGTCATGAGTGGAATTCCTGGTGTATATATTCTACAGACAATAAATATGAAATCATAACATGATAAGGATATCAATATGATGGCCTCAAATATCTTTCCCACAATTTTAGATTTTAAGTTATTTCAGAAAAATGAAAAGGAAGAAACCATGGCATGCCATTCAGACCCAGGTTATGGAGTTTTAAGAGCAAATACACCCAACCTCTTGCCGTAGCCCAGGACCCATCCTAATTGACTATAATGTCTCCCACCGGCTGGTACAGAGGAGACGACCGACCTTTATCAGCCAAGTCAGGTATGTTTTCCTATCTGTGAAGTACACTGCTTGCTTTAATTCTCCTCTTTTAAGAGTTTGCACACTTGTCAGGAGAACTATAGGAAAACTTGGTTCCCAGACATAGATAAACTCTTGTTCTACATCCTTGATCTCTGATGATTTATTAATGCAGGAACCTAAATCCCTGAAAAGCCAAATATAATTGATCTTCTTTGCTTCCAAGTAATTAGAAAATAGTAATCTCTATATTATTGTTTTTTTAAATCCCAAGTACATCACTTGTAAGGTGTAACCCATCCCAAAAAGCTTGTGACTCAAAAATTTATTCTTAGTTTCAATATTTGGGAGAATGAGCTAAAACATATTTAAGTTGTTCAGACAAATAGAGAATCTGTACCAAAAAGTTAAGAAATCATCTTAGTTTACATGAGTAATTTTTTTTTGAATACCAAAACGTGAAGCTAAAGTTTCTAGAGGCAAAATTAAGTTCTTTTTCTGGCTTTAAACATCGCCTTTTTAAATATCTGTGCTTCCATCATTCTGGTGATAATCACTATAAATGACTTCGCTGCTGTCAGGATTCTCAAGGGTTCTCACTGTCATTGCAAAGGCTTTGAATGGCTTTCCTGAGAAAAATATATATTCCAACATATTGTTGCAAAATTATATTAGGTGTGGATATTCTGAGGCTGAAGGTACAAAATGCTCTTGGTCTTCATGCCAAATCAAAATAGCTCCAGATTTCCAAATCCTTAGTGATCAGGTGTCACTGTATTTAGACATCAAATTACACAATCGGTCTTTTATAATCATTTATTGATTAAATTAGAATCCACTGGAAATCACCGGTAGCTTCATGAGGGAAATTTAAGAAAACTCTGTTGAAAGGCACAGATACTGAGTTGTAACTGGGCTTATGTATTTTCCACATCAATTGTAGAATTTTTCCAATATTATGGTTTGTATCTGTGTCTGTGAATGGGGTATGGGCAGTGTTTCCAACGTTTAGTACTCAAGGTAATGTAAAGATATCTATAGATGACCGAGTTTTATTTGAATAGACAAGCATTCATTTAAAAAGTCAATTGAACACTTATTAGCATATTAAAGCTTTTGTACTAATTTATGGATATCATTGTTCAGGGTGAATCTAAGGAAAAGCATTTTTGAAATCGATTTAAGGAAAAGTATTAGTAACTTACAGGACAGATTCATACACGACTATGGCAAAATTTGTGAACGGGTTATGATGATCAGAGCTTAAGAAACAAAGGCTGTGACGTTCCCTATTTGGGGATTCTGTCTGCTTCTGCCCAATGGCACAAACGATTGGAAATTGCAGACCCTCATCCATAAAAAGGATAGGATTATATTGTAATTTTTTCCCACCTGCCACAGTGGATTTTTTGCTGTAAGAATGTAGCATTTTTTATTGATGAAATGTAGACTTTTGTGCAATTGATAATTAACTTCTTGGGCAATTACATTGTCACCTCAACATCTGATGTTAAGCCTCAGGTAAGGTCACTCACACAGAAGCACTCCCGTGCCTTGGGATGAGATCGGGTTGCCCTGGAATACGTCCACACAGCACCTCAACTCTTCTCTCACAGGCACAGCCTGAGCTAGAATACTGTTTTCTGTGACTGTCTGTTTAATGTCTGCCACCCCCCAGACTCAAAGCTTGCATTGCGGACAGGAACTATACCCATTTTAGTCAAAGCTATGCTCTCTGAGCTTACCACCATGCCTGATGACTAGCTGGGACTGCACGCTTTGGCTTTTTTAACATTTTAAACCACTGTTTGTGATGAACTTGAATGTGCTGAGTAAGTATGGCAGTCATCAGCATGGATAATGGATTAGTATTGTCTCTCTTTGTAAAGGAGAATATTATCATGCTAATGTGGTGGTAGCCTAATATATTTTGTTATTGCCCAAGTTTTCAACTGAGTGTGGATCTAGACAGGGAGAATATAGTTGAAGATGGCCATACGAATGATGAATAGAATCTAAAATCCTTTGTTTTGAAAGCACCTTAGAGATAACCTGCTGAAACCTTCTCCCTTTATTGTCAAGATGAGTAAACTGAGGTACAGAAAGGGTGCTTGATTACAAAAGTTCACATAACAACACAGTGGAAAGAGCTAGTGCCTGATATGATCTTAGGACTCCATGGTGCTCGGTAGCTCTCCTGTGGGCTCCCTCCTGGCCGTGACTCCCCTGTTAACTGGTCAGTCTTCGCTGACCTCTGCTCTGGGGACAGGTGGTGCCACAGATCCAACCTCACTGCTCACTGTAAGGCGCTAGAGCAACAGGTCCCGGCTCCATCACGCTCCCTCTCCAAGAACCCCCACAGCTTAACTGAGTAATGGGAAACCCACTACCAGAAAAACAATGCTGCAAATGAACTGCATGGGTCTGAGATGGTTTCTACAAAGGCACAGATCAAACGAGGTGCCCTTTACTGGGAGTTTACCAAAATGAGTTCATTCTCTGATATGATCATTACAATCAGTAAAAATTGTTGAAAAATCTTGTACTCCCTACATGGGAGTATATAGACGCCTTTGGTGAGTTAAGCTAAGTGGTTTGTACTACAGATTTCTTAAGTCATCAACAGCTGATCCTTAAAAGATTTCAAGACAATCAATTAATCATACCAACCAACGATACCATCAGAATTCATGGTTTTCTTGCTCTCATGCGGCTGTTTATAACCTGTACAAAGAAGCCAGAGGGTCATTACCCTGAGCTCTCTGAAAATACATGATTTCTAGGATTTACGGATACATTACTAATCAGTCATGCAAGGGGATGAGAATCTATATATCTTAATAAACCTGGAGTGCATCCTATGTGAAATGCTCATCAAACAATGTAACACGACATTTACTTCTTTCTATGAGATTGTGAATAACTATTACTATTTTAAAAAGTTAGTAACTCCTGCCTGAGCACTACGCCGCCTACCATCACTGCAACTACGCACTGTGCACCTGCTAGGGGCCAGGAGCTGCACTGGGTGCCCAACAAAAACCTTCAGTACCTGTGACGTCATCAGACTCCACACCCTCCCAAGGCGGCCTTTTAAACCGCAGAAGCTGCACTGCCTGTATCAGAATACACAGGCAGGGCACTGCTGGATTCTCCCAGCTCAGGAAGGAATTGCGGGTCTGACTGAGGTACAGACGCAAATCGCCTGTTCTGCTCACCTCACTGCCTGCTTTTCATGGTAGGAATTTATATGAGGAGTTGTTACTTTCGTTTTCTGGGTGGTGACGAATCAGCCCCAGTGGAGACCCTTTCCTTAGGCTATTATGAAAGTCAGGTTTTGTTCAGAGGAGGGTGTTATTGGGAAGCACTAACTCAGCGTAGCGGGGGAGTCTCGGAACCTGTCATTAAGACGACCTGAGCTGCCCTGGTTACTGACTCAGGAGGCACCGTTACAGCGGAAGCATCATCTTTGGCTAAACTATTGATTTGGATTATGTGTTTAAACTTTGGAAAATGATTGGCAGTGCTGTTGAGACACGTACTTTCATTATCTTTCTAATCAAATTCTGTAAACTAAGGTGAAGCAAAGGGCAGAGTAGCCACGTCAGGACTATAATTATATCTCGTAGATGATTGAAGATACGGCATCCTTCTGTTCCATGCCTTCACCTCGTGTTCTTGATGAAATATGAAATTCATCCAGTATTTGATTCTTAGGAGCAGGATGCCTACTGAGTGTCTGACTCACAGTAGGAACTCAAGAAACAGTTGCCACATGAATCAAAGAAGTAATTGTTTGTTTTTTAAGCACAGGAAACGTCACCTTCCAGGCACTGGTGGGAATGAGGATTAACTAACTTGTTTTGAACGTTCCCTCTCTCCTCTTTTCTTCCCTTTCTTCTACACTCTTTCTTTCTTTTTCCTTTCTTTGCTAATAATATCTGAGAAGGAGACACCATCTGAGGTCTTACTAAAATAAATGAATGCTTTAAGGAAAAAAAATGTGAAAATAAACATGGGCTTCCACTTCTCTTGAATCACAAAAGTTTGTGCGACAAAGATAGAGTTTATTAATTTTGAGTTTTGACAGGTCTTTTTCCTCTTCCTCTCCTGAAACCACTCACTCTACTTGCTTTAAAGTAGAGGAAGAAAGGAAGAAAATCCTTGATCAGTTTTTCCCTTTGCTTTCTCTCTAGGAAGAGTTTGACCTTTGCAAGACCAATCTGAAGATTCTTTGTAATTTAGAATCTGAAGAACAGATGGAGAACCTCATGATAAAGAACCAAGAGAAAAGAAAGGGACAGGCAGAAAGGTTTCATCATGCATGTCGCTGCAGGGGGCAAGTTCCAGAGGGCTGGTGTATAAAACATTCTGAAGCCCGCACAATGTCCAAGAGAAGAGAAGGGGGGACAAGGGAGCGAGGAAAGCAGCTTGTGAGAAGCATCACTGTGTGTTGTGAATTAGCTTCCATGTCCGTCAGAAGACCCAGCTCAATACTGAAGTTCTATATTAATTTCTTTGGCTAGTCTTTTGATTATGTTGTGCAAAACCTGGTCTACGTGGCATTATGCATCCAGTTATAGAAACTTTCAAAAGTTTGATTGTTTGGCCCAGAAATAATCTTTAGCTCTCCATCCTCACACATATTCATCTGTATTTCCAAATTTCATGTGATAGTCAAAGTGGACAATTTATAGTGAGAATGAGATTTTAAAGTATGAGGCGTGAAACATTTTTCAAATGTAGGAAAATTGTTAAATATGAATGTATACAAGTTATCAAAAACATATCTCCATATTTTAACATTCCATCTCACTTTGTACATTTTATATTTTACTTCAGTAGAAGCAGGCTATTTCACTCATGAAACTAAAAAAAAAAAATCGAATGTCTAGAGGAAAAATTCAACTTGCATAGCTCGAAACTCAAACACATTTCTGAAAGATTCATCAACACATAAACAGCCAGGCAACTCAGTCACCCATTATCCTTAGCAGCTGGTTGTTATCATCGCCCAAAGTATTGATTAACCAAACTGTCTATTTTTTCAACTGGCTTTGCTTGCCTCTGAGGAAAGACACAGTCTCACACTAGCGTAGAATTAGCTGAGCCTAAACTTGGAACAGAATCATTAACTAAGGCTCATTTTTCTTCGTTCCCATCCTAACTATTAGCTCCATTTGAAGGCCGGCCCTGTAATTTTGTTAATGCTCTTATTGGATTTGGATAAATTCACCTCCTAGTCTGACCCATTTATTTCCATTTTGTCCTCCCTGCTCCCTAGCAGCAGCTTCGCACCCCGAGGCCTCGCATGGGCCTTAGGAAAACACATCTCCAACTTGCAGAACCTAACTCTTCCCCTCCTAAATTTCGTGTATATGATATTTATTTTCAACTATGCTGAATGTGAATTTATTTAATATTTATAGTTTGGTTTTTGGCTAATGGTAAAAATGCAGGAATAAAGCTTAAAACATTGCTTTCATAATGTAACACATCCTTTTTTTTTGCAAGGCCTGTCAAAAAACTGAAATAATAGAATACGAAAATTTTCTTTTTCAATTTTGATAAATTCTCTGTAATCAACAATTTATCAACTATCTAAAGCAACTGACATATTTGTCTACCTCTTCAATACCTTATTTCCATATTGATCCTTTCATCTACCTAGAACTTCCTCATAATTCAAAAGGAAAACAATAATCCTGGGACTTTGCTTGTGCACTTTATGTGTAGGCGTGCATGGGTGTGTGTGTATGTGAGGACAAAGCTGGACAATGGATGACTGGTATGGCTCAGAGCTGGCATTAAAAGATGAGGAGGGTTTCCATGGGTGGGAAAGGCCTTTGGGAAAGAAAGGCAGAGGATCCTTGAGGGAATGAGGTGCATGATGATTAGAATTGGAGAGTGGCCTTGAGACTAAGGAGTGGCTATAATTTGAATTGTATTTAACGCTTGCCTATAGAGTTAAATTCTATTCTATAGGCAACCGAGAGTTGCTGGAGTTTTAGCCAGTGGTATGATGAGGACTATTTTCAGGAAGACAACTTCTGCAGCAGCATCAAAATTAGACTAAGAAAGAACGTCTCTGCTAAGAGTCCCTCTGGCTATGGGCACTCAGTTTCAGTTCTGCTGCTTGGATACCATCCCTTCCCCTGGTTTTTACACATGAACAGCATAGGAGACTTGTGCTCTAAGGTCTCACTGTTTATGAGTCAATTTTGTCAGGAAATGCTCCCTGGAATGACACAAGAAGGGAGCTCTGAGAGATGCTGTGAGTCTACAGCGGACATGCAGGTTTCAGGAATGAACTGGGGCTGGGATGAAGGGGCTGCAAAGTCTCTGATTTACTGTGTGCTTCCTAACCACTTGCCTGCCTCTGCTCTGCGGTGCACACGCTCCCTCGCCCCTGTGCCTTGTGGCACCGGCCTAAAGGAAAGACAGCTTCCTTCCATTGTTGTCTTAGAGGAAATGCCACTGAGACAGACACAGCTTTTCTGCTGTACCCAGAGCTCTGTGCTAATGACATGGTGTCCCCTCCAAACGTGCTCTGGTCAGATGGAAGTCCGGATGAAGGACAACTGTGGGCAAGATGAAGCGTACTGGGCAAACCCCCCGCCCCTTGCGTCTCTGCTTCATGCGGTGGCACACTTGATCTCATGTCTGTGTTACTATTCAGAGTCTGCTTCTCTCTCAGTCCCTGCCCATTTCTCCTGCCCGGTCTCCAGTTTCTCAGACACTGAAGTCCTCCATTACTCTTAGCAGTTCTCTCTGAAATGTCCTGACATCAGCATCTACCCCTCTAGACACCTTCCTATCACCTGGTCCCAGAGTTCCCTTTACTTGTTTCTGGACAGCCCACAGATTATTCCTTACCAGGCCTCTCGGAGTCTCCAGAGATCATGGTCCGCCTGCCTGCACAGATGTCCCCTATAGCTGTGACTGAGCTGCGGCCGAGGACATGTGCTGACTGGCGGTGTGCTGAGTGCGGGGCTCGGGACTCCCTGGCTGCAGTTTGTAGGGCACCAGCTAAGTCACAGTTCTTTACGACTTTTGAATATAAAATGATTATATAGGTATACTATTTAATAGAAATGAGCAAATGAGGTTTTTCTAGTGTGGGTAATTATTTAAATTATATGCAAATAACATGAAATGACGCTCCACTTTGACAGGGAGTTTTCGACAGTCCTCTAAGAGACTTAGGTTTGGATTGAGCATTTACACATCCACATATACTGGAAGACAGATGAGAAAGGGAAAATGAAAAGAAACAAAATGCGCTTACGTAGAAAATGAATTTTTCTGTTCCAAAGACTATTTTTCCTTTCCAGGATAATGCTATTTGTCTGTTTGCCAATAAATATCAGAGTAATTCGGCAGTTGTTGGAAGGAGAGGAAGAGGTCATGGGAGGTGAAGGAGAATTATGCCCTATTATCACCTCTTAACCCATGAAACAGGAATAACCACTGTTAATTATAAATATGATGCAATATAAAGATATACTTCCTGCATTTCATATTGGGATATGTAAATCATTCTTTTTTTTTGTTTCAATTCTGGTCTTAAGGCCACGGGGGCAAAAACTTTATCTTTCCTGAAATGTTTAAACTAAAATATTTTAAAATTATTTCTCTGTTGTTTTTACACAACTATTACCCTACTATCCATGGTCCTCACTCGGCAGGGCGGGAACGGCGCGCGTTCTGAAATGTCACACGTTCAGTCACATCAGGCCGAAATATCACACGATGATTCTTCCGGTGCTCAGGGACAATCGCCGGAGAAGGAGGTCAGAAGTCCTCAGGTTTAGATGAAAAATTAGATGCCAGTTGCATTTCTAGCACACTACACAGCAAGATTTATGTGGCAAATAAACAGAGAATGAGCAAGCAGATAATGCTGCGATATCAAGAATATGTGTCCACACTTGGGACGGCCTCCAGCCACCTGGCCGCTGGATCTCATTAAGGAAATCTTAATCAAGGCACCACAACTTCTTTTTTTTTAATCTCCTACAAACCCCTGAGACACAGCATGTTGGTTCATGGGATTTGCTGTCTCTGGGATTTGCAGTCCCCCATAAAGTGGCATTTATTCACAGACTGAAGGAGCTGGGCTATTTTAAACTGTGCTGAGAAGCTGCTCATTTTTGCCTTGAATACAGCAAAATATTGAGTGATATATCTGCTGTCCTGAACTCAGACAGCAACGAGCATGTGGCCACAGTTGCAGAGTACGCAAAGCCTTTGACTACTTCCCCTGAGATCTGTTTTTTATCTAATTGTCAGTCCCAGCGTCGCCACGGCAGCTTGTTTATTGCAAGGCAGCCCGTGGCCCTCTGTGCTCTCTGCCTCCTCCAGGGCCGGCTCTGACTGCTGCCCACGCCGGGGGCCGGACCTCAGCACTTCCCATCTGAATCGGTCCATCACTGCCGCTTCCTTTGTCTGACAGCGGCTCCCAGCCACTTTTAAAATTGATTCTGACGACTTTTGTTTTTGACCTCAAGGCTGTGCCCCGGTTACCTCGGTGGGTTTGACAATTTGATGTGTCTCTTCATCATCAGGTTGGTTTAGGACAGTCGGCCTCGGAGCTCTTAGCACCTTTGAGAGAAGTTAGGTTTCCATTGGCAGGAGGGGAGGCTCCCAGCCGAGCAGAGGAATGGGGAACTCTAATTTTCTTTATTTAGGTATAAGCAGAGTTGGGTAATTTGTTACCAGGGTGGTCTGGAAAGGCAGATGGAGGAAGACAGAGCTTCTGCCTCAGGGTTTAAACACATTAAAATAAATCCCTCTGCAAAAGTATAAATGTTCACTGTAGAGTTCCTACCAGAGTTTTATAGCCTAGTTTTTGGTTTGGACTGTTCTGTTTCTACCACCTGAAAATGTTTTGTTTGCTAATCTGCACTGGCCTTTGCCTCGTTGCTTTCTCCCACTTAGTCATTTCCAGAGTTCCACGATTTCCTTGTGTTTGACCTTGTATGTCTAATATTTCTTTTTTGCATGTGATTTTTTTCTTCTGCCTAAAATCTTTGTATCCCTTACAGGTTTCAGGTTCTCTGACATTTCCTATTAATTAGAATACTTGGAGCAAAACGAACAGAAATGTCCAACTCAAATTGGCTAAAACAATAAAGATATTTATTTTCTCACATAACTGGAAGCTCAGGCCCCAGGCCAGGTGCCACTGGGGTCACATGTCATCAAGGACCCCTGTTTCTTCCAGTTCCCTGCTCTGGCTTTCCCAGCCTTAAATGCCTGCTAAGGCGTGTTCCCTTAGGGGCACAAATGGTCACAGTACGGACACTGCTGTATGCAGGATGCACGTCTAGAAACAGAACATCCTGGGGATTTAAAGGATGGGGAACTGGGAGGGGCATACTTCATTTCCAGGTAGGTGTCATGCCTTCCATAGGCATCCCTTTGTGTGTCAGGGGCTAAATTGAGATCACGTGCCCATTCTATCACCTGTGAACAACTACGGCAACAGGGATCTTAGAAGAGGAGTTCTCACAGTATAGTTATGGGCCCGCAGGAGGCACTTCACTGCCTGGAGATTTGTTAGACATGCTAATTCTCAGGCCCCACCGGAGCCCTGTGAAATCTGAAACTCTGGGGTGGGATCCCAGCAACCTGTGCTTTAACAAACCCTTCAGTGATTCTGATTCAAGTTCAAGTTTGATTTCCACTAATCATCTGGGGTAGGATGGACTTAGGAGTCTACAGATAAGACCTCTCTAATATCTCCTATAGGACAGCAAGCAGTTGCTAAAGTCATTCTTTAAATAATGGTTTGTAGTCAGAGTATACGTTTTGCACTTCTTTTGTCAATATATCCCTAATTATATATTTTATTCTTTTTAATGCTACTAGAAATGGGATTCTTAATTCCATTTTGGATTGTTCCTTGCATGTTATACAAATACAAATTATTTTTGTATATTGACTGTATCCTGTAAACTCGCCAGACTCACTTATTGATTCTATTAGTTTTTCTGTGGCTTTCCATATTTCAGGTCCTACCATCTGTAAACAGAGATACTTTTCTTCCTTTCTAATCTGGAGACCAGACTTCATTTCTCACCAAACAGTTCATACCCAGTTTTGAAGACTCGTTTTTAAAATGACCAAAGGAGGAAGCGCATAATCAAATAATAGATGAAGAATGTATGGTATTTTTTAATTACTTGGATATTTAGGAAAATTCTTATCTACCACATGTCAGGCCTGTACTAAGTGCTTCCTACGCTATTTAACATATCTTCACCAGCCTTAGAAATGAGCATTAATAACCAATTTTATGGATGGGAAACCAGGCTCACAAAGCTCGATGTCAGGGAATTTGAAATGCACGGACTGGACCGAGCAGGGGTTTGAACCTGGGCTGCCTGACTTCAAAACCAGACCTTAAAACTCTTTCCAAGTAAGAGCACTCCACAGTATTCCTAGAAAGAGATTTAGTAAACAGAAAACAAAAGTACCCCCACAACGTGAGGACCCGCAATCGGCTCTGGAGCACGCGGCCCCGAAGGCCCCAGAGACCGTGCTCACCCAGGCGGACCCGGCCCGTCTCTGGCACCGGGCGGCGCTGTCGGCCTCCTGCGCTCAGCCACTGAAGAGGCCCTCAGTGCTTCCAGAGGACCCCCCTCACGCTTGTCGGAATGGCCGCGGGCCACGGTTCCTCCCGAACTTTCCTCCCCGCCGCCTCCAACCACATAAAAATCTCCTGGCTAAACCATCACACAGTTTTCAAAGTGTAATGAGAAGGCGAACGATTTCTGTTCAACAATCAGAGAAGTTGATTAAAAGGTATGTTTTATATACCTTTAAGTGAACACACATTAATTTTGATTCAGCCATGTCCTTTTATTTTATTTTTTTATTTTGCAGACAAATACTTTGTCTTCCAGCACTCAGTTCCACGAGTTCTTGAGATCATCAGCTCTGGCAATGGGGCTGATGAGAGGTGCCTCTGGATAAAATCACCAGACCCACTTCATCTATCCTTGGACCCAGTGTTTCTAAATGATTGGCCTGCCAAGCCAACATTCACCTCCTCATTTTAATTAATAACGTGCACCCATAATCCCCCAGAGCTGATAGGACTGGAAGCAAATGCAAAGGACTTTTGTTTTCTGGTGAGTCATTGAGCCACATTATAGAGAAAGAACATTCACTGGACTTTCAGAAATTTTGAACATTGTTTAAGAGCTCCTAGTAGTCTTGGCATCTGGGATATGGGGACCTCAGTTTGGGGACTACCAGGTAGGTATTGTTAACCATGTTTTTCGGTTGTAATATTTTGCAAAAAAGGAAGCAACAACAAAAAAAACTTCCCAGAACATTACCTCCACTTCACTGAAATTAGCTCTTGTTTCTCGAGCTGATGGCCTGACCACTGGCCCATTTTCACAGCTTAAGTCTCTGTTTGCTTATGTCTGTACTTAGATGATAACTGCCTCCTTACCAGCTGTTTTTGCTACTTGCCCTCTAAGCCTTTTCTAAGTGTCTCCTAGCCTTTCTTCACTTCTTTTTCTTTTGAAAAATTCCATTTGGGAGGATGTCTCCTTAAGGACTTATTCCAGGTACCAATGGTTTCTTACAGGAGTCTAACTTTTCATTCATTCAACAGAGAATTATCATAGTATTTAGCATGTGTCAGGCACGGTACAGCATGCTGAAAATATAACACTAAATATAATATAGCACGAATTTATAGCTTAGTATGTGAGGTCAGGACTAGACTATCAAACAGTCACACAAGTAAGTTAACATTGCAAATTATGATAACTGCTCTGAAGGAAAGACACAAGGTGCTGATAGAGGATAGACATGGGGATAGTCAAAGAGAAAACATGTTTTTTCATTACAGTTGCCTATAGTGACAGTAAACTTTGGATAAAGGTAAAGAAAGCAGTGATGGAAGGAGGGGTCCGAATATGCCACCACTCACCCTCTTCCCAGAATGCTCTTCTCCCGATAAAACGGGACCAGTTTCATGACCAGGTTGCCACAATTATATCAAATAAATTATTTTTCTTTTTCTCGTTCTTTACTATTACTTATGGCACAAGCAAAACCGTCTGACCCTCTGTCATTCTGCTTCTTTCTCTCGGGACTAGTGGCTCTCGAGCCTCACACCCCATCACAAGGACCTGGGTGTCTTAGAAAGTGTACGGTCCCCCAAGCAATTCCAGAACTACTAAAATGGAATGCCCCAGGGTCAGACCTGGGCAATCTGAGTCAAAAGAAAAAAAGCTTATCATTTCAAAACAAACATTAGTATGATCTGAAGAAGGATTGGGAACCCGTTTCATGACTCCCTGTGCGTCCACGGGTGAGTTACTCTCTCTGTGACCTGGTTTCCTCAGTTGTAAAATGAAACCACAGCGGTACATCCCTGACTTCCCGTAACATATCTGAACAGGCAGCACAGCCAGTAAAGGAGATCTCAGTTCTAGGGGCTTCAGAAACTCAGGGTGGCCCCGTGATGGGCGGACTCCCACCCAGTCATCTCTGGCTGTGATCCCTGAGGTCGCTTTGGGAGTTCCTTTAAGAGATGGGCAACTCCCACAGCAGGGAGGCGAAGGTGGTATCGCGGATATTAGCTTCGGTTTGCAAGCTGCCCTCATGCCCTTGTGTGAAGGTTACCTCCACACTCGCCACCCTTCCCCCGGCAGGAGGCTGTCAGACCATGCTTTCTGTGGGATGCGGATGGGGAGGTCTGTAAGTCAGGCTGGCCAGTCAGAATACGTATGTTCATGGGCACAGCAACGGGTAGGTAGGTTAGCAGAGGATCCCGGCACGATGAGTCAGGGTCCGTTTTTAATAACTGATACGAGCGCCAGGGAAGAAAGGGTGTCTTCTCTACCATTGTGATCAATAACGATGATCGGGAAAGAGGATAAAAGCCCGGAATTTGCCTTGTGTATCTTGGCCGTCAGAGGCAGGAGCCTGCTGAGGGCAAAGCCGAGAGAAGAAGCCAGAGACGGAGAAGCTGCTGACGACATTGCTGAAAACCTGGATCAGACTTGCCTGAAACCACTGTGGGCCTCCCAGCAGTGGGAGTGTGCTAATAAGGAAGTCTGTTGTTGAATGTGTCTATTTGCCTATTGGTTTAGCTACATGGAGATGGATTTCTGTCACTTAAAAACCAGCGTTCTACACAACACCGTTGGATGTTTTCCTGACATATTTATAGTCAATATGGCTCATTCCAGGGTGCTGCGAGGTTGTGATTGGGGAGACAGGTTGAAGGTATCCCCCTCTAACCAGCCAGAGGAGAGCAGAAGGAAAGACGAGAGGTGACGCCAGCCTTGTCTAGGATTTAGCGCTCCACATATTACAGTTACTGAAGAGCAAAGGTCTCAAGTAGTGAAATGAATGAATCAGATAAATTTATCATAAAATGTTTAAAACTTGATTTACTATCCTGAACTGTTTACACATGTTGCTACTGCCAGGATATGATCCCAGATGAGCGAGCTTGTCCCTTCCATTAAAGGAAACAATCTTAATAAAAATGCTATTCCGACAACATCCATAGAGCCTTTGTTTTACATTAAAGCTGTAAAACACTGTCTTCTATTGTGAGTAGATCTCTACTCAAAGCTACACTGAATACAAACTGGAACAGAGTTACAAGCAGCATTAAAAGTTAATGAAAAATCAGCCTGTTATATGTAGAATAAAAAAAGTTGAATAAAAAAGTATAATTATGTTATGCTAGTTATAGTTAAGGTTTAGGTAATTATTCTGAATTTCAAATTTAGATCATTTTGCTCCCTCCTTGATGTAATTATCCATTAGAGTTACTAATACACATTTTTCATGTCAAGCTTCAAGAACTCCAAAATGAAGAGGTGGGGCTGCAAGACAGAAGGGGGAAAGGCGAATCTGATGCACATGGAAGCAAAAGAGCATAGGAAAACATCAGCGTTTATTGCACAATCGACCACTGAAAATGTGTGGGGTGCCAAGGCTATTATTATTATAGAATAACTTTATTTGGTTACTTGGAAATAGATATGAACCCAATACATGTCCAGTTTGATGACTCAAGGGAAAAAATGCGGAAAGAAATGAGTTGTGAGTGAATGAAAATACCAGCATTTTAGAGCTGAAAGGAAAAAACGAGCTTTATCATGATGTTCTCCTGTGTTAGGTCACGAGACACCTGTAGTTGGGACTCCGGGGTCAGCCAAGCCCACACAGCTACTCAGTGGGCATCCCCTTGCTGCTAATCAATGACTATTTCCCTCTCTAAAATACGCATCTATTTGGGAGTAACACACAAATCATTAAAGGTCTTCCATTGCTCATGTTTCCTGGAATCTCTGACCTGGCGATTCTGCCAGTTGCTGAGCATGCCTTTTCCAGTTGCACATCCTGAACCGGGCGAACGACCACAGGATGGGCTCGGGGTGACCCCCTCACTGTGAGATGGACCTGAGGTAAATGCTCCACTGGTCACCAGACCCCCGTAAGCCCTCCTCTGACATTCGGGGTCTCCTGAAATCAGTGTTGATTCAGGGTCAGTGTCCAGGAATGCCGAAAGCCTGGTTATTTCCTATTCCCCCAATGCACAATCACACTGGAAAAAGGCCATAATATTCTGTAGCAATCCAGTGAGTCTTTTGAAATTATATGTTGTTGTTTTTGTTTTTTTTTTAATAGAAATTTACCTTTGTAGAGAAAAGGTCCATATTACCCTAAAGATAGAATATCATGTCCCGGGCTTAGTTAAACTCTACAGAAAGAGAGGAAAAAGAGGAAGGAAGCCTGGGGAGGGCCCAGAGGTAATGGGGAGAAATGTCAAAGACAAGGGAAGATTCATGCATTTACCCAGGACACCTAATTAGTTCTCAGAACTGCTGGTGAGCAGCTTGCTCCAAAGCAGGCATAAATATTGTGGCAACAGAATAGGCCATTTAAAAAAATTTTTATTAAGGTATTATTGATATACACTCATAAAAAAACAATGTGGTTACTATATTTACCCATATTATCAAGGCCCCACCCATACCCCAATGCAGTTACTGTCCATCAGTGTAGTAAGATGCCACAGAGTCACTGTTTCCCTTCTCTGTGCTACAGTTTTCCCCGTGACCCCCCCACATCATGTGTACTAAACATAATACCCCTCAGTCCCCTTCTCCCACCCTCCGCACCCGCCCTCCCACACCCCTCCCCTTTGGTAACCACTAGTTCCTTCTTGGAGTCTGTGAGTCTGCTGCTATTTTGTTCCTTCAGTTTTGTTGCATTGTTATACTCCACAAATGAGGGAAATCATTTGGCACTTGTCTTTCTCCGCCTGGCTTATTTCACTGAGCATAATATCCTCCAGCTCCGTCCATGTTGTTGCAAATGGCAGGATTTGTTTCTTTCTTATGGCTGAATAGTATTCCATTGTGTATATGTGCCACATCTTCTTTATCCATTCATCTACTGATGGACACTTAGGTTGCTTCCATATCTTGGATATTGTAAATAGTGCTGTGATAAACATAGAGGTGCATATGTCTTTTTGAATCTGAGAAGTTGTTTTCTTTGGGTAAATTCCAAGGAGTGGGATTCCCGGGTCAAATGGTATTTCTATTTTTAGTTTTATGAGGAACCTTCATATTGCTTTCCACAATGGTTGGACTAGTTTACATTCCCACCAGCAGTGTAGGAGGGTTCCCCTTTCTCTGCATCCTTGCCAGCATTTGTTGTTCTTAGTCTTTTGGATGGTGGCCATCCTTACTGGTATGAGGTGATATCTCATTGTGGTTTTAATATGCATTTCCCTTATGATTAGTTATATGGAGCATCTATTCATGTGTCTGTTGGCCATCTGAATTTCTTTGGAGAATTGTCCCTTCATATCCTCTGCCCACTTTTTAATCGGGTTATTTTTGCTTTTTGGATGTTGAGGTGTGTGAGTTCTTTATATATTTTGGATGTAAACCCCTCATTGGATATGTCATTTACAAATATATTCTCCCATACTGTAGGATGACTTTTTGTTCTATTAATGGTGCCCTTTGCCATACAGAAGCCTCTTAGTTTGATGTAGTCCCATGTGTTCATTTTTGCTTTTGTTTCCCTTGCTTGAGGAGATGCGTTCAGGAAGAAGTTGCTCATGCTTATATTCAGGGGATTTTAGCCTACGTTGTCTTCTAAGAGTTTTATGGTTTCATGACTTACATTTAGGTCTTTGATCCATTTCAAGTTTATTTTTGTGTATGGGGTTA
The DNA here is from genome assembly GCA_029783875.1 of Phataginus tricuspis. Taxonomy (NCBI): domain Eukaryota; kingdom Metazoa; phylum Chordata; class Mammalia; order Pholidota; family Manidae; genus Phataginus; species Phataginus tricuspis. Next base: position 5,672,066 of record JAQQAC010015530.1, on the reverse strand, counting down.
AACAATAATTCAGTTTCATTATCTTGCATGTAGCTGTCCACTTTTGTCAACAGCAGCTGTTGAAGAGGCTGTCATTTCCCCATTGTATGTCCATGGCTCCTTTATCATGTATTAATTGACCATATATGCTTGGGTTTATATCAGGGCTCTCTAGTCTGTTCCATTGGTCTGTGAGTCTGTTCTTGTGCCAGTACCAAATTGTCTTGAGTACTGTGGCTTTGTAGTAGAGCTTGAAGTTGGGGAGCGTAATACCCCCAGCTTTATTCTTCCTTCTCAGGATTGCTTTGGCTATTCAGATTCTTTTGTGGTTCCATATGAATTTTAGAATGATTTTCTCTAGTTCATTGATGAATGTTGTTGATATTTTGATAGGAATTGCATTAAATCTGTAGATTGCTTTAGGCAGGGTGGCCATTTTGACAATATTAATTCTTCCTATCCATGAGCACAGGATGTGTTTCCATTTATTGGTATCTTCTTTCATTTCTCTCAAGAGTGTCTTGTAGTTTTCAGAGTATAGGTCTTTCACTTCCTTGGTTAGGTTAATCCTAGGTATTTTATTCTTTTTGGTGCAATTGTGAATGGAATTGTTTTCCTGATTTGTCTTTCTGCTAGTTCATTGTTAGTGTATAGGAATGCCATAGATTTCTGCATATTAATTTTGTATCCTGCAACTTTGCTGAATTCAGATATTAGATCTAGTAGTTTTGGAGTGGATTCTTTAGGGTTTTTTATGTACAATATCATGTCATTTGCAAACAGGGACAGTTTGACTTCCTCCTTGCCAATCTAGATGCCTTTTATTTCTTTGTGTTGTCTGATTGCCGTGGCTAGGACCCCCAGTACTGTGTTGAGTAGAAGTGGGGAGAGTGGTCATCCTTGTCTTGTTCCCGATTTTAAAGGAAAAGCTTTCAACTTCTCATTGTTAAGTATAATGTTGGCTGTGGGTTTGTCATATATGGCCTTTATTATGTTGAGGTACTTGCCCTCTATACCCATTTTGTTGAGAGTTTTTATCATGAATGGATGTTGAATTTTGTCGAATGCTTTTTCATCATCTATGGAGATGATCATGTGGTTTTTGTCCTTCTTTTTGTTGATGTGCTGGATGATGTTGATGGATTTTCTAATGTTGTACCATCCTTGCATCCCTGGAATAAATCCTACTTGATCATGATGGATGAACTTTTTGGTGTATTTTTGAATTCGGTTTGCTAATATTTTTTTGAGTACTTTTGCATCTATGTTCATCAGGGATATTTGCCTGTAATTTATCTTTTTTTGTGGTGTCTTTGCCCCATTTTGGTATTAGAGTAATGCTGGCCCCATAGATGAGTTTGGAAGTATTCCCTCTTCTTCTACTCTGGAAAACTTTAAGGAGGATGGGTATTAGGTCTTCACTAAATGTCTGATAAAATTCAGCAGTAAAACCATCTGGTCCAGGAGTTTTGTTCTTAGGTAGTTTTTTGATTACCAATTCAATTTCATTGCTGGTAATTGGTCTGTTCAGATTTTCTGTTTCTTCCTGGGTCAGCCTTGGAAGGTTGTATTTTTTCTAGAAAGCTGTCTATTTCTTCTAGGTTATACAGTTTGTTAGCATATAATTTTTCATAATATTTTCTAATAATTCTTTATATTTCTGTGGTGTCCGTAGTGATTTTTCCTTTCTCATTTCTTATTCAGTTTATGTGTGTAGACTCTCTTTTTTCTTGATAAGTCTGGCTAGGGGTTTATCTATTTTGTTTATTTTCTTATAGAACCAGTTCCTGCTTTCATTGATTCTTTCTGTTATTTTATTCTTCTTGATTTTATTTATTTCTTCTCTAATCTTTATTATGTCCCTCTTTCTACTACTGACTTTGGGCCTCATTTGTTCTTCTTTTTCTAGTTTCATTAATTGTGAGTTTAGACAATTCATATGGGATTGTTCTTTCCTGAAGTGGGCATGTATTGCAATATACTTTCCTCTTAGCATGGCCTTCACTGCATCCCATAAATTTTGTGATGTTGAATTATTGTTGTCATTTGTCTCCATATATTGCTTGATCTCTGTTTTTATTTGGTCATTGATCCATTGGTTATTTAGGAGCATGTTGTGAAGCCTCCATGTGTTTGTGAGATTTTTCATTTTCTTTGCATAATTTGTTTCTAGTTTCATACCTTTGTGGTCTGAGAAACTGGTTGGTACAATTTCAATATTTTTAAATTTACTGAGGCTCTTTTTGTGGCCTAGGATTTGCTCTATTCTTGAATATGTTCCATGTGCACTTGAGAAGAATATGTATTCTGCTTCTTGGCTGTAGAGTTTTGTAGATGTCTGTTAGGTCCATCTGTTCTAACATGTTGTTCAGTGCCTCTGTCTCCTTACTTATTTTCGGTCTTATTGATCTGTCCTTTGGAGTGAGTGGAGTGTTGATGTCTCCTAGAATGAATGCATTGCATTCTATTTCCCCTTTTAATTCTGTTAGTATTTGTTTCACATATGTAGGTGATCCTGTGTTGGTTGCATAGATATTTATAATGGTTATATCTTCTTGTTGGATTCACCCCTTTATCATTATGTAATGTCCTTCTTTGCCTCTTGTGACTTTCTTTGTTTTGAAGTCTATTTTGTCTGATACAAGTACTGCAATTCCTGCTTTTTTCTCACTATTAGTTGCATGAAATATCTTTATCCATTTCTTCACTTTTAGTCTGGGTATGTCTTTTGGTTTAAAGTGAATCTCTTGTAGGCAGCATATAGATGGGTCTTGTTTTTTTTATCCATTCAGCGACTCTATGTCTTTTGATTGGTGCATTCAGTCCATTTACATTTAGGGTGATTATGGATAGGTATGTACTTACTGGCATTGCAGGCCTTAGATTCGTGGTTACCAAAGGTTCAAGGTTAACTTCCTTACTGTCTAAGAGTGTAACTTAACTCACTTAATATGCTATTACAAACACAGTCTAAAGGTTCTTCTTTTCTCCTCCTTTTTCTTCCATCTTCCATTCTTTATATATTAGGTATCATATTCTGTACTTTTTGTCTATCCCTTGACTGACTTTGGGGATAGTTAATTTACTTTTGCATTTGCTTAGTAATTAGCTCTTCTACTTTCTTTACTGTGGTTTTATTACCTCTGGTGACAGCTATTAAACAATAGAAACATTTCCATCTGTAGCAATCCCTCCAAAATACACGGTAGAGATGGTTTGTGGGAGGTAAGTTCTCTCAGCTTTTGCTTGTCTGGAAATTGTTTAAATCCCTCCTTCAAATTTAAATGATAACCTTGCTGGATAAAGTATTCTTGATTCGAGGCCCTTCTGCTTCATTGCATTAAATACATCATGCCACTCCCTTCTGGCCTGTAAGGTTTCTGCTGAGAAGTCTGATGATAGCCTGATGGGCTTTCCTTTGCATGTGATCTTATTTCTCTCTCAGGCTGCTTTTAATAGTCTGTCCTTATCCTTGATCTTTGCCATTTTAATTACTATATGTCTTGGTGTTGTCTTCCTTGGGTCCCTTGTGTTGGGAGATATGTGTACCTCCCTGGCCTAGAGACTATCTCCTTCCCCAGACTGGGAGAGTTTTCAGCAATTACGTCCTCCAAGACACTCTAGAATAGGCCATTTTTATGCACTGACATCAAGAATGGGGTCCGTTAGGATCTGACAAGATGGCCAGAGTCTGGCAACATGGTTAGTCTGCAAACTGCCGCCAGCACAGAAAACCTCGGACCCGAGAGTTTCAGGCTGAGCCAGACATATGAAATACTATCCTGTCAGGTCTTCCCAGACCCAGCTCTCCAGAATCTTCTCTCCTCTCTACAGTCCTTGGCCATCAGTGATGCAGATGAATATCTGGGACTACAAATGCTGATAGCTGTATGCCTTTATGAAGTTATATGAGCCTTACAAGGGAGCCTTCTGGAAGTAATGGCAGCATAATTGTTTGAAGTTAATATAATAACTCACATAATAGGGCTGTTCTCTGTGCACACAAAAACTATAACAACTCAAAGGGTCCCTAAAGTCAAAACTGAATAAGTGAATATTTAAGAATTCCAGATGCTAAAAATACACCTGAGATCTTATTTTTCTCCTAATCAGAAATTGCTTCGGGGAAGAAGGCTTTTTGCCTCCTAGAATCCAACATCAGCCAACTTAACTTGGCATCTTGGCAGAAATCAAGGGTAACCTGACTCTTGCCAATTGTAAACAGAGAACAGGAAATTTCAACATAAAGAGATACAGAGAAGAGCTGCCTATCTGTTGCTGTGAATTAAAAAAGACTTAAGCTATTTAAATTGCAATGGGTTGTGCCATAGTAGAATTTGAATGTGTTAAGATTTTTCCAAATGTACACCTGCCATTACAAGACCAATCTTGTTGATGTGAAACATTTCAGAAGAATGAGAGAAAGAATGAAAACCTATTAAATTTTCCGATGACCACAAGTTTTCCATTGAGGAACATCACCATTCTCCCATCTATTCAAGGTTTTTCGTAACTCTTCACAGTTCTTCCAAAAACACAGCATTGTGCTTTTGGATATGGGATTTCAGGTCACAGTGATGTGTTTTTCCTTCACTTTAGTTCACTGGACACACCTTTGATCCAAAGCAAACAGAGTCTCTACCTAATTTTCTTCCAGTGGTGCAGTGAACGGTCTTCTGATTTCTGTTGATTATTGAATCGCTTCTGGGGATGGATCAAAATGCAGGTACTGACCCTTCATGTCAATCATAAAATTCTGAGTCCAAAATTCGGAGGCAATATCATTGTTTACAGTGTATTTCTGGCAGCTGGTCACAAGCAGTCTGGTTGCTTTATGGGTTTGTCTCTCTCCTGAGCAAACTTAAAAGAAAGCTTAGCAAAACCTACCCTGGTTTATTGAGTGTGTGAACGCTGGCTGCTATTCTTATTTTCTCCTGCTACTAGACAGTCTTTGGCCTTATGCCTCTGAAGAGAATTTTAAAACTGAGAATTTCTTTGGTGTTACTAAATATGTCTTTCTTAGCTAATTATTATGCAGTGGGTCATATAGAAAATGCTGGGAATAGCTTTGAGAAAAATCATCGTAATTTTAAGTAGATGGCATATTATAAAAAATGCAAAATTGCGTGAGCTTCGTTTATAGGAACTAATAATTCATAATAAATTGGTCATAAAAGTAATTTGAAAACTGCTCACAGGACCATGAAACATGTAAATATTATGTCTATTGTTTTTCATCTGCAAACAACTATTAATTGTGACTTTTCCCTTATGGGACAAGATAAACATTCTGGAATTCCATGTTTATCATTGTGATGTTTTTATTAAGAGTAGATTCAGGCATTTCCACAAGTTCTGTGCTCAGTGTACAGCCACCACATGGGAAGCTGGACATTTCGCCTCCACATTGCTTCTTCTGTGAATATATCTGAACCGTTTTTGATGTCAATTTCTAGCCTTCCCAGTTTTTGAAAAATGAATGACAAAAGTTCTCTCTCTGTTAAGATTCTTTACTAAACATGTAGCTAGTAACCACCCACATAAAGTTAAATGTCATTTGAAAAGAAGAAAAGGCATCTGCACAGGATATATTTTGTTCTTTCTCTGAGATGGGTCCAAACTCACGGGAAACCTCCCGAGATGACAGCTATTGATGTCACTGATGTCACCTCTGATGTATTTTCTTCTTTAGTGGTTTTCAAAAATCACTAATGCTGTGGACCATAATTTTTCACTGTGGGCTATGCAGATGGACCACCCAAGTGAGTTTGAAATATTTTGAAAGCAAAGACATTTCAGAAGGGTAAAATTGAGAACACTAAGAGAAGGGGGGTTTCTGAGTAAAAGAACAGAAGTTTAATAACTAATCCATAAAGTTGAATTTTTTGTTATAGAGAAGAGCCAGAAAATCAAATTACACTAAAATTTAGCTACATGCTCATGAACACACTGCATGGTAAAGAAGTTCTGCAATAGCACTTTACAATGACAGAGTACAAATCATACACTTCCCGAGAACTCAAGACGGTGGGTCCGCAGGCACACAATGGAAAACATCATTTTCGTGGTTATACAAGTTGGAGGCTGACATGGATGCACCCAAGAGAAAAGGCATAGACCTGTATTTCTTTCCAAGATTTTTAACTCCATATTTTCAAATTCTGTTAACAAAATCCTACCTACTGTGGCCACCAGAAGCACACGAGAGGCACAGGGTGAACTGGCCTATTTGTACCCCCCTCACGGACCCCGTGCCTGGAGGACTGGGGGCACTGAGCCTGGTACTCCCCACCTCCCACCCCGAGTGCACTGATGGGAAGTACAGGGGCGCGTGGGAGTGGCCACTCACACAGCTGAGACTCAGGAAATGCCTCGAGAGGCACCTGCAGAGGCCTAGGGTTCAAGGAACTGGAGGAAATTGAGTACAGCTGGGGGGTATGTGGCAGAAGGGAGCCTGGAGAGGTAAGTAGAAGGGCCCGCAGTCAAATTATGGCATTTCCATGTGTCGTGAGGGCCACCAGTGGGACGGAGGGGGAAGAAGGGCTTCAAGCAGGAAGAGGGAAGAGGAGAATGGAGGTGTCACAAATGGTAATAAGGTATCACAAGTTCTTCACCGTCTCAGAGTGAAACAGGCTAGACTTTGGGGGAAAATGGTGAGTTCAGCGTTGTACTTACTGAGGTCAAGGGATCGGTGGCACTGAAGCCCAGGTGCCCGGGAAGCAGGTGTATCACAGAGAACTGTGAGGGAGTAGGTGTCCGTGGACAGGGTCACACCAGAAAAGCATGCAGAAGGTGAAGGACAGGGAGGCAAAGGCGGAGCTCTGGGGGCCCCCAACATCGACGGGATGGAAAAGGATCAGCGGCGCCTGAGGAGGAGCTGAGAACGCGGCCAGATGGGAGTGAACACTGGACATCCGTCCTCGCGGCATCGAGGGGAGGTGGCGGTTGGGAGGTCTTGGTGTCTCATCCCCAGAGGACTGCAGCGAGGATGGGAGGACTGACTGGATTGTATGGTGGGAGTAGGACTCGTGGTTGATGGGGGCAGAATGCAGAAAGTTGGGGGGTGCTGAGTAGAGAGTAATAAAATGGGGAAGGTGGAGACAGCGATTACACAAAATTCTTACAAGAAGTGCAAGTGGATGTAAAGGGAAAATGTAGTTGAAAGAATCGGATGTTTGAGTTGTGCTTTATTTTTAGATCAGTGAGACTGAACTGAGCCCAGATACAGATACAAGGAATGGTAGATAGAGAGATGTAGGTACAGGAGAAGAGGGAAAAACAGAGGCTGGGCAAGATCCTTGGGGCAGGTGGCATCTGCTGGGAGACAGTGAGTGGGAACCTGAGGAGGAGGAGGAGGAGAAGCAGGGGACCAGGAGGCAGACGGGGAGGAGGAGGACGCAGCAGCTGAGAAGACAGCAGGGGGTGGGGCAGAAGTAGGTGAGTCTGTGTTTTGTAAGCAGGAAGCTCTGTTCTTTGATAATATCTGTCTCCTGGGACATGGGGGGAGAGGTGATCTGCTGAGATCCATGGGGGAGCAGAAGTGCTTCAAAGGCTGAGGAGAAAATAACATCTCAGAGACTATCTGGAAAATAGGAGAGAAAAACTCCATAGGGTACATAGGATTGCCAGGCAACGTTACGAGCTTGTCATTTTATCCTGTACCAATCTGTCTCATGGAATTTTCTATCACTGTCTACAGTTGGCCAGATATAAAAAAAGACAGCCAGACCGATCTTGAGGAATGACACCATGAAAGGTAGCATTTTGTGAAACAGTGAGTTTATGAAGCTTCTTCATAAACTGCGTAAAACACTCCCACAAGAATAATCCAAATTCATTTTGTGACCCCAAGAAGAGTACAGTTTTTCCCCAACACTCAGGGCCTAGGAAAGTTGCAGGGACCGGCCAGTGCATAAAGCTACTCCTCCTGTTGGGAATCTATACCTCCATTAATATTCTAGTCATTAATTAAGTGATTTCTGGGATATATGTACATCCTTATATGACTGCTTAGTATGGTCAGTCCCCCAAAAATTGTTTAATTCTCCAGAAGAGGCAAAATGAAACATCTAGAGCTGTAAATTCACATATAGACCAAGAAGGTTATGAGGACACCAAAGACGGATACATTTTGAGTCCTGGATAAACAGTGGGCTGCTGTTGCTGCAATTTCTTTCCCATTTCTTTCCATTGAATTCTTAATTGGGGTCTCCTATGTTCCAGGTGCTGTGGTCCAGACCCTCAGTGGGCTGCCAGTTGGGGAGACAGGCATGAAAACAATGATTTACAATCCAGGCTGACCGGACTAAAAGGTTCGGAGTAAAGAGGAGACTATTGACTAATTTTGTCTGTTGGATTAGCACAGAAATGTCTACTTTCAATCCCTATGTAAAATTCAAAATAACTCTTGGTAATCTGCGACTCTAAGAAACAAAACAGAGAAAACAGTTCATGAAACTAAGGCTCATCTTTAATGTAAAAACAATTCATATTTTCAAGTTCTATACCTCTTCCACCTGTGATGAACTGGATACTGAGGAACTTCCCATCAAACCTCTCAGCTGCTTGATCTACCCCTAAAAGCTACACCTGAGAAGAAAATCACAAAGCACCGTTGTTCCCAAGCACGTTGGTTCTGTACTGTTGCACTTTGTTCTGAAATCCGGGGCAGTTCCGACAGTTAAGTTCTCTGCGCACACAGATTTCTCAGCTGCAGAACAGAAACCACATCCCTGCTCCTGGCGATGCATCTGACGTTGCCTGGTGTGGAAGGCTACGTTCAAGCCCACCCGGAAACAAACCTGTGACTCAGAGGTGTGCTGAAACGTCTTGTATCTCAAGGGCAAGGACTGGAGGAGGTAGGGAAGCCGGGAGGGGGGGAAGAGGACTGTGTAGTTGTCTGGAGACATGGTACTTGTGGCTGGGCCAACGTGTGCCTCCTAGTTGCTCCTTGGCAAGAAGAGAAGGCAAGGGCTACATGGTGCTTTGGCATTGAAAAGAGTTTATTTTTATTAGGGAAATGAGAGCATTTAGACCAAATCAATACTCACTAGGAGGACTTAACTTGCCCATCGCCATGAATTATTTAGTGAGTGAGGTCTTTACACTCATACTCAAAGTCTACACTAATGACCTGGTAATTATTTTAATCCTATTCTCAATGAAGCGCTAACTACTCTGCAGGCACACCAATAAAGCAAGAGGCCCTGTGAGAGCAGGACCTGTGCTCTAGATTTCCATCTTTCCATCCGTGATTCGGAAAGGAAATCTGTGTTCACGAATGAATATGTTTGTACCCTTGTCACTAGGATTATCATTAAACAGATGCACTGTTTTAAGGAGTCCTAATTTGATTTGCATGAGGAGAAGACAAGATACAACGTGGAATCGTGCAATCTTGAAGTCAATGTTATTTTGGAGAACATGCCATTTGACTCCTTACAGAAACCCTCAACATGTAAATAAAGCTATTATTCAAGAATGTTCTTAGGAGGGTTGTGTGCAAATAAAAAATTAGAAGCAACTTCAATGGACATTGATAGGAGAATGTTCAAATAAATCGCAGCATATTCACTTAAGGAAATATTATATCACAGATAGGTGAATGCGTTAGAGCTACATAAATCAGCTTACATCATTCTCTAAAACCTAATGCTGAATGAAGAAGCAAGATGCAAAAGGGTATATACACACAGACACCTTTATATACGGCTATGAATAAGAAAAAGGAAATATACACAGTGTTAAAAAATTATAGAGACATGCACAGGAATGTGGTAATAAACATCAAAAGTAGGATGGTTGCCGGAAGAGAGAAGAGAAGAAGGGGTGGAAATCAGAGAAGAAAAAAAGCAGAATCTGGAAAGATTAACCAACTTGGCCAAGGACACAGAACAGGTGAGAAGTTAACAGCCAGAGCTCAGGGCTTTCCCCTACAAAATACTACCTTCAAAATGTGCAGCTTCTGAGACTGTCTTTGGTTATTCGTTACTTCTTCTTCAGACAGAAAATGATAGCTATTGGGAACTTAACATGATAAGGGATCTTGAAAGATCACTTTATGCAATTCCACATTCAATTTTTGACTTTTCTTAACAACATGGCTTCTAAATGATGACCCCCAGCTTTTGTTAAAAACAAACACAGCAAAAGGAAAACTAAGCCTCTCCAGGCGACCCATCCCTAACCTCAGGATATCTCTGGGGAATATTCCCTCCACACCAAACACTAAAACTTCTGAAAAATCCAGAGTTAAGTACCAGCCTCATTTGCCTTCCTTCAATGATTTGAACTTCACTTTCAGTGTGGGTTGACTCATTCAACAAAGACTGACTGAGCATCTACTTTGTGCTGGGCTGAAGCACTAGCATATGTTTACATATGCCCAAAACACATTTGGAAAACAAATGCATTTAACTCATTACAAGATGTTTAAAAATCTCTGTTGATTAGATTGACTCTGTACCAAAGTTTGACCACCGAACGTTATTCAATTTCAGAAGATTTTAAGCAACTTGACATTTATTAGTCCTTCATTTCTAGGAATATGATTTCCAGGGTATGGGGAAAAGCAGGGCACAGCACCTGGAAATACAGGAGACTCGGAAGACTGGGCAGACAGCCAAGACAGAGTCCATAGGGAGAAGCAAGTTACAGGCAGCTGGGTGACAAAGAATAAACAGTGATTTCGGGTTATATAGCAAAGTAAGTACTGAAACCGGGAAAGGGCCTGAACCTTGGGGTTGGGGGCGCTAGCTGGAGGTACAATGGAGGGCAACATGTAAGTTCCCTGCCCTTGGGAAGCTTATATTTTATTGGGAGAGGTAAACCACATACAAATGAAGACAAAGAATTATTACCGATTGGAGTAAGTGCCATGGTGTAAATTTTAAGAAATAATAAAACAGGTGCTAGGAAAGAAAACACCAGAGGGTATCCACTCTGCATAGGGTGTTCAGGAAAGGTGATATTTAAGCTGTATCCTGAAGGATAAAGAAAAGCTAGCAATAGAAGCAGCCAGGGAAAACATGTTCCCGTAGGAGAGGACAGCCCTGAGATGGGAAAACTCACATAAAAGGCAGACGGGCTGTGGCAGCGTCCAGAGGGGGGCAGAGGGGGCACATGTTCATCTGATTAAAAAGTGATCGCCCTGCTCATCAAAATCAGAGGAGGCAGTTCAAGTGAGCGGCTCTGTAAAGACGAGCAAGGTCATTTCACTGAGTATGTGATTGACAGCGCCCATCAAGTCCTTCCATGTCCCCAGTGGTTTCGCTCCAGGTCAGGTGTATATAAAGATCCCCTGGGAGAAAATAGAATTTCAATAGGGTAACGTCACAATCATGATGAACAGCCTGATTCTGGAAGAAAATAATACCCTTCCTCATCAGAGAGGCTTACGAGAAAAGAATTGTTCCAATCCAGTCTACAAGCAAAACTTTATAGGCCACAGGTTTTTTAGTTTGGAGAAAAGCAAGATCAAAATCTAAGAAACCGAAGCATGGAGGCCAGTTTGCTTGTGAGGTTCAGAATATCAGCTGTCTGAGAAAAAGCAATGAGCCGGCCTCACTCTGCCTGGAATCAGGAACTTGGAGCTACTGCCTTTCACTGCCATACACGCGCAGGAGGGTTAAAATGTAACTCGGCCCTACTGGTGTTTATTGTCTTCGTGCAAAAGAAAAAATTCAAAATAGCCTTCTCTTTTGGCTATCTGGCCACTGACAACAGCAGGCAGGATTTGAACTGAACCCTGGCCTACAGGAAATTCACATCACTGACCCAAAATAATATACTTTTCAGGCAAAGACAGGATTTGGGATCAGAGTCCTACAGAAGCTGGAATGGTAACAAGGAGCTTTGAGAAGACAGGATGATTTCTACAAGATTCTTTCCTATGCTACATATGATAATTCATATCCCAAACTAAGTGCAGATATCAGTGCTTATTTGGTGTATATCGGAAGGTAGCTGAAATCAGAAAAATATCTATTAGAGGAATGAAAGAAAACTCAAAAATGTTTCTGGGTTTAAGATAAACACGTAAAATCATGATCATTTAATAGCTAAAACATTCTTGGTTCTGAATAAGAATGCTCAGAAGTTGTTCAGATACATTTTCATAATGTAGGATAAATCTGGGGAACAAAGTTCATTTGGAATTGTTGATACTCAATTTGATTCTGGAAGATCTCGGAAAAATAAACTATTAAGTGGAATATGTATTGGTTTTCACTGCTTTGTGTATTTAAAAATACATGACTATCACTCTCCACCACATGACAGATTTTATCAGATATGTGTGTTTCCAACATAGGTTTCATGTAAGGATACATTATATCATATTTTAAAAGGAATACAGAGGAAGTGTGTTATGGCTCAGAGGACAGTGAGCTGGATCGTCTTTTCCAAAAAATGGTGAAAAAATCTGGGTTTCGCTTGCCATGAAGTTGACCAGGCCAAGCTCTGCCAGAAGAGTGAGCCTCGTGACACGCTGGGGTACAACCAGGCCGAGTTTGCAGGAGTTAAAGAGACGAGTTCTGGCTTATATGTGGAGCTTTCTAAGGGGGTAACTGCAAAGCTGAGAAGATGGCCTGGGGAGTGGCAGATTCTTGGTCCCTAGAAATACTCCAACAGTCTGTGACGTCATTTGGACGGATGCTGGAAAACCAACGGAAGCATTATTCATCCACGCATACAATATCCAACACGTACGAAGTCCGTGTGCCATGCTGTAGAGTGGGGACACCGAGGTGCGACAGACAAGGTCTCTGTCCTCGTGGGCCTTGTAACACAGTGAGCCATGCAGACAGTAAGTCACCCAGTGATTGCACAAGGCGACGGCTGGTTATGCTTATTTCTCTGATGGAAATAAATAAGATGGGGGTGGGAGGCGGGCCGACGGACCAGAGCTTACCAGAGTAGGTGACATGTGAGCTCAGCACGGATAGCTGAGAGCTGGGAGAAGAGCGTCCCAGCTTCTGAAGCCAGGAGAGCGCTCAGAAGGCAAAGGGCTCAGTTTGGTGGAGAAAGAGAAGAGAAGGCAGGAACAGAGGGTGAAGCTACGGGGCTGGCAGCGGCCACACTCGCATAGCGCTGAGGACCCCAGGCAGAAGCTATCACTGAGAGGAATAAGGCATCACTAAAAAGTATTAAATGGGAATGATGTAATTGGATTTATATTTTTAAAAAACAGGTGGTGTACAGGATGATCTTGACAGTCTCTGTGAAGCGGGATTCCGACTGTGCCACGCGAAGGTCTTACCCCGTCTTACTGCACGCCTGTCATGTGGTCTATTTAGCAGAAAGATTCTACCTGGAGAAAGGGCGCCACTGCAAATACCAACAGCATCCGGGGGAAGCAACCACAGCCATTCCTGGGTTTCGTCCTGAACCGGCCCTCATCAAGAAGGCGCCTTCCCACGGTGCACCTGTCCCGCTCTGCTCCGGGGCCCCAGCAGGCTAACCCTGCCCACCGCCTCCGCACTCCCAGTGCGTCTATTCCATCACTGACACCTCATTAGGCTCCTTCTCCTGGTCCCAACTCGTTATTTTGCTTCCTAATGGAGAGCCTGTCTCCTTTCTGTCACAATGGACTGTCCTTTTATACCAACGCCTTGGCCTGGACTGGAGGCCATTTCTCCCTTACAGTCCATGAAACTATAGTCTCTCTGGGAAGAGGGATTATATCTGGTTTTCGACTCTATCTTGTATTCACCACAGTTTGGCACCTCCGATATTAAGTCTTTCAAAAACACTATTGGATGAACGGGTCCCGTGACCTTGGAGGCGGCCTGTAGAGGTATGGGACCCTCCTGGACGCCGCCCCGCCCCCTGCGCTCATCCTGTCCTCCTCCCAGCCGCTGCCCTCGGGAACACCATGGCTGTGCGCCACTTAGGGTCTCCCAACTCTCTGAGCTCGGGCTGGAACTGGGCCTTTCTTTTAGTTTTTTTCCCCCTCTCTCTCTCTCTCTCACACACACACACACAGATAAAAGAGCTCGGGCTTGTTTTCTGGAATTCTGGCTGAGCGTTAACTGGGGTCACTCAGCTTACACAAGGTGCCCTGCATCTTCCCAGGGAAATAATGACACTTCCCATTCCTGCGCGCTGCTTCTCGCCAGGCACCTTGCTGACAGCTTTGCAGGCATTGTCTCCTTTAGTCCTCCCTGTGGGAAACATTATTGTCCCCATTTTGCAGATGAGGAAGTGGAAGCTTCCAGATGCTACACTTAATTTGCCCACAAATTACTTGTCAGGGTCACACAGCTGACAGGTAGATCTGAGATTTTCAAGATTCCCCTAAATATAAAACTTTTAACAACTAAGAAAAAAAAAAAGATACAAAACAAAATGTATAATAATACATCTACATACTGCAAATCAGCACAAAGAAATGCATCATTTAATTGATGGTATCGAGAAGTGGATGTTATCAGGAAACTTTTGTTGCATAATTGGATAGATTTTAATCACCCTGTGACACATTTTTCCTCTTTGCCTCCAAAAATATCTTGTCTACTCATAATCTCTACTAGCCTTCCCAAGCCTATCTCAGATTTTTTTTTTGTAATTCTAAAGAATTTTATGTTTTAATAGAATGACCTAGGGACATTTGTCAGGCTTAAAAGATGTCTTAGAAAACATCAGATCTTACTAGATTTTAAATCAAATAAAAGGTCTGTAAAGAACCTCAAGAGTTCTCATATACAACTGAAATGCATAGGACATCAAAACCATTCAAAATTTTAAAATCTGCTCTACTTATATAGGGTCTCAGACCCCAAACCAACTCATCTTCCAAAGGTCTTTGATGGACAGTTCCATGTTCTTTGATGGACAGTTCTAAAATGTCCAAAAGACAAATTTTCCATTTTTAGCTAAACATCGAAGCACCCATTCACATATTTTCTGAACTGAAAAGAGACTGCCTTTAAAAATGCCAGATGTTATTTGAAACACATATAAAATGTATAGGTACCTCCTACACTGCTGATGGGAATGTAAAGTAGTTCAACCATTGTGGAAAGCAGTATGGAGGTTCATCAAAAAACTCAAAATAGAAATATCATTTGACCCAAGAATTCTACTCCTAGGAATTTACCCTAAGAATGCAGTTTCCCAGTTTCAAAAAGACAGATGCACCCCTATGTTTATTGCAGCACTATTTACAATAGCCAAGAAATGGAGGCAACCTAAGTATCCATCAGTAGATGAATGGATAAAGAAGATGTACATATACACAATGGAGTATTATTCAGGCATAAGAAGAAAACAAATCCTACCATTTGCAACAACATGGATGGAGCTAGAGGGTATTATGCTCAGTGAAATAAGCCAGGCAGAGAAAGACAAGTACCAAATGATTTCACTCATCTGTGGAGCATAAGAACAAAGCAAAAACTGAAGGAACGAAACAGCAGCAGACTCACAGAACCCAAGAATGGACTAACAGTTACCAAAGGGAAAGGGACTCAGGGCGGGGGGGAAGGAGGGAGAAGGGGAATAAGGGGCATTACGATGAGCACACATAATGTAGTGGCGGGGGGCACAGGGAAGGCAGCATAGCACAGAGAAAACAAGTAGTGATTCTACAGCATCTTACTATGCTGATAGACAGCGACTGTAATCGGGTATGTGGTGGGGACTTGATAATGGGGGAATCTAGTAACCACAGTGTTACTCATGTAATTGTACATTAATGATACCAAAGTAAAAATAAATAAATAAATAAATAAAATAAAATGTATAGGTACCTGTTTACCTAGAAAACTACAGAATTACAACCCAGGGCACTGTCCTGGTATAAGGTACAACTCCAGGTGGAAGTCTTATTGAAGAACAAAACTTTTCAGTAACATAGTTATCTAAAGGAATCCTGGTTCTAACATTCAGACTCACTGTCAGGAGTAGATTGTGAACTATTATATAATTCATTTAAGATATACTGAGAATCAGAGAAAGTACTTCAAGCAAATTACAAATAAAAGTTAAGAGAATAAATGTTACGCATTTTACCAGCCCATCTTAACTGGGGAAAATAATTTCCCGACTTGGAAAGATCATGAACTCAATTAAGAATCCAACTTTCCACATCTCTGAACCTGTGATTAGCTTAGTTTTACCAAGTCAGTGACTTTAAAACATCTGTACTGATACGATGGCATTTAGTATATGTGAATCTTACCCACTTCTTTGGTCAGGAGGCCCTCTCAGGGCTCCTGGGGTGTAGGAAACCTGAGTGTGGATCAAACTGGCAACGTTCAGCTCTGCACCTTGGGGCAAGTCACTTGAAGTTGCTGGGTCTCAGCTGCTCCACCTGTACTCTGGGGTGTCCCCTATTCCCCTAACAGAAGCAATGCGTAGGGTGGAGGCATGGACTCTGGGGAGAAGGCACCACCTGGCGTTCAATCCTAGCTTTCCCTCAGCACGAGGCCTACATGGGAGGCCCTGGGTTAAGCCCTTTATCTGCCTGAGCCTCAGATTCCCCATCTGTAAACAGAATATCACACCTAGTAAGATATTGATAGGATTGAAGAAAAAAATATATATATACATTTGGCTTTCAATAAATGGTAGCTTTTGATGCTTGTGGACACATTCTGTAAACCACATTATATAGGTAAGGTATTAATATGGCTTGGCTGTTTCTTCAGATATCATGTAGTTTCTCATAGACTAAATCATAACATTTCTCCCATAGTCTGTACTTACAACTGATTTTCTTTTACGTTCTGAAGCCTCATTGTGACCCTTTTCTTGGGAAATTTGTTAATGAGACTATGATATTAGCAAACCTCCCCAAAATGAGTAATGAGATCTGATTGATTCTTCCTTCTTTGCTACAATCCAGTCTGTAGTCTGCAGTGAGTTTTCAACCAGTTCATTCATTGTTTTGCCCACTCATTAAATAAAAACCTACTGAAGATTTACTATGTGAGAAGATCTAGGCTAGGAGTTATACTGCAGGAGGAATTAGCCTGTATGTTTTATCACAGATAGTTTCATTAAAAATGATAAGTTGTAACTAAATTATTGCTGTGATACAGAAAACTTAGAAAATATTATAGTATATGTAAATTGTAATGGGAATTAAGAATAAGTTTTGACAATGTCATATATTCTCTAGAAAATAATTATATGCAATTTCTTTTCACATGTTACTATATAAATTAAATAAATACAAATGCATGTAAGGATAAACCAAGGAAAGGGATTTAAAAATGGAAAGAATTTTTAAAGTGATATTTGTGACTCCGTACTGAGTTATCTTTCAGAGTAGATTCTTAAGGGCTTTATATATAGAATAATTTAGAAATGGGTCACAATTGGAAACCATTAAGAAATTGTTCTTGGTTTTAATTTATTTTCCTTAAGCCATAAGTCACAGTGTATTTCTACTAATAAAAAACAACTGAATTTCACAACACATATATATATATTTTTCTATGATGATATCAAACATGTCCTTTCATCATTATAACATAACTCATTTCCTATTATCATAAATATAACCCATTTAACAGGAACTGAGTGTCTGCAATGGGCAGCAGTTATGAACTGAATGGTGAGAGAACAAGGTCAGTACAGCAGCGATCAGCAGACCACTGTTTGTGGACCAAATCCGGCCCAGTGCCTATTTTTGTAAATAAAGTTTTATTGGGACACAATGGGTCTCTTTGTCTACACATAATCTATGGCTGCTTCTGCGATACACTGGCAGAGCTGAATAGCTGTGGTAGAGATGGTATGGCCTATAAAGCCTAAACTATTTTCTATCTAATCTTTACAGAAAAGGTTTACAACACCTGCTTTATAGCAAAGGTTGTAAAGAATTTCCACACCCATTTTCAGTATCAACACAAACATTAAGAAGGAAATAAAAGAGAGAGTTTGCTATATATTTAGCCCCTTTCCGGCTTGTACACAATGCTTAGTGGATACACCAGAGGTAGATAAATGCCACACGTTTGCTCAGACACGTCCTCTCCATGCAGCTCTTGCAGGGCTCACAGGCCTTACGGCTCCCTGCAGATAATAAAAATTCCAGATTCGTCCCAAGCCACCGAAATGCCCAGCAGAACTGCATAGAAGCTGGGGGTTTTAGCTTGGGTCTAAATTATTGTTGGAAATTTTGTGACTTTCCATCTACGTATCTGTAGACGTCGCAGTTTATTTAACTGTAAATGACCAATATAATTAAATAGGAAAAAAAGAGTTGATGTGGTACCTGTATGTTGTTCTTCAAACCGGACCTGCAGATACAGGAAGAGCAGTAACCCTGCTACTCCAAATACCAGCACCGAGAGGAAGACGCGTTTGGGGTTCATGACCGTGTCAGATGGCTGCATTTCTCCTCGTTTCTGAAGACCTCATGTTTTGCTTTTCCAAAGAGGGTCAATCCTTCCTTTTAAGCGCTGACTCCATGAAATAGCCTAGAATTTAAAACAAAAACAAACCGCATTGTACCTTGCTGATATTTCTTCCCAAATATGGCATAACTATGCAGCGTATGAACAATACTGAAGACTTACATGAATCGTAACCCTCTGAAGACAGAGGAGACCGTAGCGGCTCACCCTAGAATAGCAATTTTCTATCGTAAGCCTTTATCTTATCTAAGGAATGTATCGTCCTACAGTTAATAAGTAACACCCTAACATTAAACAGGTGAAGTACAGCCCGACTAAAGCCCTCCTACGTTGTAAAAAGTCACGTAGGGTCCAGGGTACTTTAAAATGACTGTGAGGGGAAGGAGACTGTTAGAATCAATTGTTGAAGAAGGGGTTCTGAAAAACATGTTCACAGATTAAAGGGCAACATCACTTCATGTCTTAAAAACATGTAAAATTTAAAAACAGAGCATTCAATCTATCATTTTCCTCTCATGTAAACCTAGATTTCTGCAGCTGGAAGGGTCCATTAAAAAGCCCTCAAAGGCAGAAAAGGATAAATATTAAAAGGTCAGAGTTCAAAGGCCTCTCCCACAATATCAAGGGAGTATAGAAATCCACCTCGGTAATAAAAGATTACTTTATTTAAAGAAATATTGAAATGACTTTGTTTTAGAATAATCTCATTTAGTATAATCCTAACCTTCTTTTAAAGTCACATCCATATATGGGAATTGAATGAAAATGTAAAGCCTCTCTTTAGGAAAACATAAACACACACAAAACCTTGCATTAAAAAATATTAGTATGTTTCTGTACCCTCACTGGAAGCCAGGTTAGGAAGCCCTGCTCCTCGTGACTTGCTCACAAAGTTAGCAGCCCAGCCATGAGGGCTTTGGGTGGGAAGCTGGCCACACACCTTGGCTCTGTTCTAGGCTGCAGGCCGCACAGCCTGCCTTTGGGTGAGCTGAAAGCGTCCTCGCTGTCAGCCCACCACACATGCTGCTGTGTCTGAAGATTCTCCCTCCTTTTCCTCCAAATAAGCCTCAAAAACTTCCGGGAAAATATTGATTTACTCTTTTTAAGATACATTGGGTGAGGTGCCAGGTACAAGTTAAAAATTGCTGTGGGAAAATGCTGGGCTGGTTAAAGGATAATATTTCGCTATTCTTGGCAAAGCCAATTTTCACACAAGCATTGGGCTTCATAAGCAACCTATGGCATCAGAATTAGAAGTGGATGTAGTAGCGCCGTCTCTGATGAGAAAAAAAATCCACCGAGTAGTTAAAAGTGTTTACGCAGAATGACTACAAAAATCATAAATGCATCTTTTTCTTTATATTTGCATTACTCCTTGAAGGGGCCAGAGCAGGAGAATGGTCACCAGCCCTGGTTGAAGAGCCTTCACACATCCATTTCTGAGTCCCCCGAGGACAGGGCCGCTGTTAACATTTTCACAAGTGCTTTTGAAGATTTCAAGCATTTTCCTGATTTTGGTAGTAGAGGAATATTTTAAATAAGCAAGGCCAGGAGTATCATCATGCTGCTATTTATGGTGCTTTTTTTTGTTCTTACATTGATTCAAAACTAAAATATAATGGGCTATCTGAACATGTGCAGCAAAGAATATTTCCTGAGGGTGTTCTGCAATTTGAGGTGTTCCAAAATTGCATCCCTCAAGGAAAGCCAGGAAGAGAAGCCAGCTTCCTCTTCTCTTGATACTGCAGTCAGAAAATGAACAGACATAACTCCTGGGTACACAAGATTCAGACAGGATGAAACCAGCTCTGTGAAATCTACTACGAACAAAGAAATAGCTGTTTACAAGAAAAAAGAGACTTTTACAATCTGTCTACATAATTAAAACTTATCTCAGAAGAAAGAGGATAGAAGACAGCATAAATCAGAACACAGCCATGAACCTGTGGGAACGGTGGGGGTGAAAAGCCAAAGGAAGTACTCCTTGGGGGGTTTGTGGAGGAAAATTATTACCTATGATGCTGGAAAAAGATTAAGAATTTGCCCTTCCTTTCTCCGGGAGATGTTGCTATACTCTGACATATCCTCCTGGGTAAGAAGTCAGTAGAAAACCCATAATTGTTATTATGGCAGATATGAGTTGGATTGAGTGATTAAAGCCACAAGGCAGAAAGGCAATCTGGTGTAAAACGGAATACGTTTGATTTTCTCCCATCGCAGTCCATTAACCCAGCGTTGGCACTAGGAAACGGCGCTCATTAACCAAAGGTGAGGCAGTGGGAGCAGCCGTATTGCTTTAAGCGAACCTGAAGGTCATTTGCGGTGGGAAAACACGCCTACTTGAAGATCATGCATCTACCTTCATGCCTGCGGAAAAAGTGCAGACTACTGGAGATTGAAATTACTTGGAATAATGCTATTTTATGTACATGCCTTATACAGCATTTCCACGGTCAAAGGCTTCCTGTATTTTGCACGACTCCTTCCTCTCCCTGCTCGTAAACACGGTACCTTGAACCTAACAGGTACTCAACCGTGTGTTGCGTTGAACTGAATTTGGGGGTCCAATAATGGAATACAGGTAATTAATTAATTTTCTAGTTGTATTTGTAGATCTTTAACCTAACCTAAGTTTATATGATTTTATTAAAAAATGCCTATTTTTCTTTGCATATCCTGTCGATTTATCCCTAACATTTATGAAAACTAAAAAAAAAAAAAAATCATTGTTTCACCCCATTAATTCTTTTTCTAACACTTTAAAAAATTATTCTTTGAAGATGCTGAGCATCACTAGTCATCAGGGAAATGCAGATCAAAATCACAATGAGATAGCACCTCATGCTTGGTAGAATGACTGCCATCAGAAAGACAAGAGATAACAAATACTGGCGGGGACGTGGAGAAAAGGGAATCCGTGTGCATTGCCGGTGGGACTGTAAACTGGTACAGTCACCATGGAAAACGGAAGGGAGGTTCCTTAAGAAATTAAAAATAGAACTGTCATATGATCAAGCAATTCTCCTTCTGGGATATAGCCAAAGCAAAAGAAAACACTAATTTGAAAAGGTACCTGCACCCCCATGTTCACGGCAGCATTATGTACAGTGACCAAGACATGGGCACACCCTAAGTGTCCATCAGCAGATAATGGATAAAGAAGATGTGGTGCATATATATATATACACACACACACACACACACACACAATGTAATATTATCCAGACAAAAAGAAACCGAGAGAATCCTGCCATTTGGAACAATATGGATGGACCTTGAGGGTATCATGCTAAGTTAAATAAGTCGGGCAGGGAAAAATAAATATTGTAAAATCTGACTCCTATGTGGTATCTTAAAACAACAACATACCAAACTCCTCGAAGAAGATGTCAGATTTGTGGTTACCAAAGGTGTGGGGGGAAGGAAGGGGGGGCAGGGATGGGGGTCAGGGAAGTGGAGAAGGTGATGAAAGGTACAAGATTCGAGTTATCATTAAGTGCTAGGGCTGTAACGTACAGCACAATGACTATAGTTAACGGGGCCTGTGGCATATGTGAACGTTGTTACAGAGTGAATGCCAAGAGTTCTCATCAGAAAGTAATTTTTTCTGTATCTATGAGATGATGTGGGTAAGGTGGGGTTCCTATGGCCAGGATCCTCACTGAACTTAAATGTAACTGGCCTGTTGCTATGCTGCCACTTCCACACCTTTAGGCAATAAGCCATTATTGTGTTACTATAAGGAGTTCCGCCCAGTGCTCTGCCAGAGACTGGGTGGCAGGGCTGCAAGGCTGTAGGAGAGCGGAGCGGAGGCTGGAGTGGTGGCAGTGCCGAGGACAGAGGCCCGGGGGACGTCTGTACGGGACGGCTGTGCAGAGAGGCCCAGAGGACGTCTGTGCGGGACGGCTGTGCAGAGAGGCCCAGAGGTAGAGACCGGCGTGCTGCATCCAAACCAGCAGTGATAACACAGACTCGCTCTGAGTGAACGGGATTTTAGTGACTGACCTGCCACTTGGAAATAAAGTTGGGTATAACCTTTTCACCCCAAGAACCCTTTGCTGTAAATTTCTTTGGTCACAGTGAATCTATAGCGAACTTGCCTGGAGCTGAAACTCATCTGCAAGACAGATGATGACCTAAATTTACTGTGGTAATTATTTCACAATATATGTAAGACAAAGCATTATCCTGTGGATCTTAAATTTATACAGTGCTGAATGTCACTTTATCTCAACCAACTGGAATAAAACTTCCTTTACATAACCATGGTTACCAACAGAAGCATTTGGGAACTTTAGGAGAGTAATGTTACTAGGTGGAGGTACTTTATTTAAGAGGAAATTATGAGTTGTCCAGTTTGGCCGAAGTCTACAGTCTTAAGGAGGGAGCTACGGAATTTTAGACAGGTTGGTTTGGACCAAATCATGCAATTTGGCGTAGAAGAACCTCAGAGTCAGGGGACCACCTGTCCTTACCCTCAACCTCAGCAGGACAAGAGCTTTGCCTTCTGCCTCTCCCAAGGCAGCTACACGATTCTCCATCCCTTTCCCACCCTCTGATCAAATAAGAGACAATCGGGAACAAACTTCCTCCACTTAATACCCACTGCTCATGAAGTTTATTATCATCGGTCCGCATCCACACATTTGCCTGTATCTCTGAAGAACAAGAGTCCTCACTCTAGCTCCGTCCCTTCCAGGTTCCTGTGACACTCGACTCCATCAATATGGCTATTAAAAACATGCAAGTAAATCTGAGGCCCTAATTGGCTTTATTAAGCTATTCATGAATCAGGAAGCATCTCCCCAGAGGCGCCAAGGTTTTTATGCCAAGGAGCCAGGAGGGGGAGGGAGAGGGGGTTATTAGCACAAGAAAAGAAGGGATTGTTCCAGTTTAAAATCCCACTCCTGGGAGAGACTGTAGCAGCAATGAGAGTAGTTATTAAACCCCAGTTTGGTGACTTGGCCTAGAAGTGACACCATGTTGGGCCAGTGTCTTTCTTTGTTAACATGCCCCAGCCTGGGTCTTATCCTGAACCTCTTCACCCGGGGACTTCTCCCTCTGCCCTCCGAGGATTGTCCTACCCTGGCTGTTCCCAGACAAGCCCGAAGGCAGAGCGTTCTGCCCCGACTGCCTCAGGCACGTGTCCCACCACCCACGGCTGCACAGGAGGGCGACGTGACAAGGCTCAAAAATTGTATAAGGATTGAAAATGTATAGCTCCGTGGGATTTTGGAGTTTTATTGGCTATTCTAGTTCCGTTTTTCTGTGATTTTCCTGTTTATATCTCTTCCCCATTTTTCTCATTGATTTGCACTTTTTTATGCATTTTGAATGGTAACTGTCAAGTATGAGCGTTACAAAAATCTTCCTGTTTGCGACTTTTCCCTTCCTTCTTTCTTCCCTCTCCCACTTCCTTCTTTGCTGGTGGTGTGGTTGTTTTACTATGCAGAAGTTTTAAAGCACTATTTTTCATTCTTTCTCCTTCTTGATTTATCAGTTACAGTCTTGAAAGAAAGCATGATATACTCAAACCCATGAAACTGGAGAGTTTAGTAAGGGACAATCTACAGTGATGGGGTTTGGAACCACTGACAAGGCAACAAATTCTAAATGAATAGCAACCCCTCCTAGACATGAAGACAGGAAGTAGAGAGCTATTTCTGGAGCCTGAAGAGAAGCTGGAAAGAGAGGGAACAGGCTGATAGCTCTCTGTTGCAAATGGACACAGACAATATGCTGTAGATAGGTGTTAAGGAAGCCAGAAGAATCCCTATCCTACCTGGACTTGAGACGTGCATCTGACGTGAGAGCAGTCCTGGGAATTGAGCCCTTAACGTGTGGGAAATGATGCTGTCTCCAGGTTGATGGTGTCAGAATTGGGTGAAATTAATGGGATACCCAGTCTGTGTCTGAGAAGCACTGGGGAATTGCTTGGTGGTATTGGATAAATCACACACACCAGAAAGTTTTCTACCCTTGTATTAGAAACTATCCTTGACTTCAAATATTTTAAATGTATTTTAAAGTTTTTGTCAGACTGAAAAATAAATTTTGCTTGTAATTTTGTTACTCTCTTAGCATTAGATTTATTCATATGCTTGAAATTCTTATGAGCGAGCTCACTTTGGAATATTTTTAAAAGTTTTTTTTTCCTTTCCTCTTTTTCCCTGTCTTCTCTCTTTGTGCCTTTCCTTCCTTGTCAAGGAATTTTGCTGTAGCTCCCAAAGTGAACCTTGGGCTTTTATTCAGAGCTAAGTTTCACTATTACTGGCTTGGTGTTTTCAACCCAGCGTGATATTGGGGCTGTTGTAGACCAGTCAGAGTCAGCTGGAGATGAGTTGTTTTCCCAGTGCTTGGCCAATATCTGTGTCTGTCTACTTCTCTAGCCTGCTACGTTCTGAAAGCTCTAGCTCCAGGTGGAGACTGTCACTATTTCTTATTTCAATCTTCTTTCTCACTGCGGTGTAGGTTGTCATTTCGGTCCCCTTCTCCTATCTTCCACTGATGAGCCTGGCTACCAGGTCCCACATAGGAGTGAAACTTCCTGACATCTCAGCAGCTTCCATATTCAAAGCCTAGAGGACTCAAAACTACCACTTTTTTTGTCTGTTTGCCTCTGCTCCTGATTTCGAATCTGGTTATATCTTTTTCTTTTATTCTTTTCCTTTTAAATTTCATCTTTCAGTGGCTTGTTTTGGGAGCAGATAGGATAACAAAATATAAATATCCTTACCCCTCTTGACTGGAACCTCATGTAAACTTCTCACACTTAGTTTTATCTGTAAAATGGGACAATGAAATCTGTCCTGTGTCTGACAGCTTTAGAAAATATTAAGTAAAACAGAATATGTAATGATCTTTTGGAAAAGTATAAAAACAATGTAAAGTTACAAGGTATTTTAGTAGTCTGGTTAAGTTTAGATTTTTGATGGGTATTATAGGTTCAAAAAGCATCACAAAATACATTGTCTCTATCAACCATAGTGAAATTAAATTGTGGTATGTAGTCTAATGATAGCCAATTATGGAAAGTGTTTTATTTAAAGACAAAAAACTTGGATAGTAACCATCTTATTCAGTCATTGTAAAATGTGTTAACCATAAAAGAGTAAATCTTGACTGAACTCCTCTTAATAAGGAATATGACCTTTACTTATTATTTGTTATTTAATGTATTCACAATTTTATAAGTTAAACAGCCCTATTTTAACCCATTTTATTATTGGGTAATTCCTGGAGTTCTGTAAGCAATTTCATATACTCTCAGCCAATCTTCAAAAATTTTTTTAATTTTAATTTTGAATTAATTTTAGATGCACAAATAAGTTGCAAACATTGTAGCATCCCTGTGTCCCCACCACCCAGCTTCCTCCAATGATAACATTTTACAAACCCATCTGATAGTTTATTAAGACCAGGAATTTGATGACTGTGCCTGTGGAAGGCAGGTCTACCTGCCTAATCATTGTATTAGAAGAGGTAGGGGAGGTCTACCTCCTAACTCCTGCAGCCTGTAGCATATGCCAGCTCCCATGGCAAGGGGGAATTAAGATTGCAGATGGAATGATGGTTTTGCTAATCAACTGGTCTTCACATCAGGGGGTTATTCTGCACTGCCTGGGGTGGGGTGGTGGGTAGGGTAATCACAAGGGTCCTTAAAAGTGTAAAAGGGAAGCAGCAGATGGGGTCAGAGTGGTATGATGTGAGAAGGACCTGAACCGCCTTTGTAAGCTTTGCAGATGCTGGATATGCAGGTGGCTTTCAGACACTATAAAAGGAAAAGTAAATGGATCCTACCTAGAGCCTACAGAAAGGAATGCAGACCTACTGACACCTTGGTTTTAGTCTGTGTCAGACTTCTGAACCACAGAACTGTAACAATACTTTTATGCTGTTAAAGGCACTGCATTTGCTATGATTTGTTATAGCAGCAAAGAAAACGAATATAGTACAATACTATCACAGAGGAACACTTTAAAGGATGACAGCTTGTGAAATTGCTATGAATGGATACAATAATACTGATCTTTTTAGATATTTTTTACATGGTTTCTCAGGTATAATATTTCATGGTCTATTCCTATAATAGCTCAATTGTTCAATGTGTTTTGTCATACAGAACACAGAAACATATTCCTTTACTAGACACTAATTTATAGGTGCTTCCTTGTGCATTTGTTACTTTGATTTCCTGTATAATTTATTTAACAGGTACCTTTAGCTAGTAAAGGTGCTTTTAGCTGTTGTAATTAAAATTTAATCATAATGTTTTTAATAAGACAGAGCTTTGCCCTTATGTCCTGTTTTAGAAGAAAGTTTTAAACCCACATTTTATATTCTAGGGTTCAGTGTTGAGCTTTGTTATATTTTTGTTTTATCCAAGCAGCAACAGTCTATCTTAATGACTGTGAAGACTAAAACCGAAGGCCCTTGCAAATATTTGCATTAGAGGAAAAAAAAAAACACTTAGATTAATGTTAAATGGATCATTCACCTTATCCGTCATTTTTACTTATTTCCCAATCTAAAGATTCCAAAGTGTTAAAGATAGATGACATTGTCGCACTTTAACTGCTGACGCACATTCACAAGAATTTGTAGCATGTATTTATGTGCTGGTCAGGAGCATTAAGTAACACATAAGGTACACAGCATCCAATTCTATTTCATTAAAGGGATCTATGAAGATGGAGTCCTTGAAAAGTGTTTTGGAGTCCTAGGATTTGGCCACAGTGGCACAAGAAAATGGGAATTTGTATAGTCATGTCTAAAATGACATGGGGGAGTTACCCACCAGAGATCATGTCAAATGCTGTAAGGGGGTGAGCAAATCCAGGGAAATGACTGAGCTTAGTTACTGTAGTAATTAATAATGCAACCTACGAAGTGCTAAATGAAAGACCCCGGGGACCAACAGAAACGGGTATGTTACAAGTAGGAAGGGGAGTTAGAGGATATTCACACAGCGGCTATGTCACCTCCCTAAGAGCCATTCTGGTCCTGTGCGTGGGAGCCGCGCCGTTTAGTGCAGACTGTCCCCCCTCCGGCTCCAGCACTGGGCCTGAAATAGCGTCAGCCTAACATGGTAATTAGTCCTGTGGGCCTTGTCAAAACAGTTGGCTCAGAAATGGCTGGGTGCATTAGTTTTCTGCAGCGGCCATAACAAATTATTACAAACTTGGTGGTTTAAAACAACAGAAATGGATTCTCTATAAGTTCTGGAGGCCAGGAATCCCAAATCAGCATGCAGTCAGGGCCATACTCCCCAGGGGGGCTCAAGACCCCCTCCTTGCCTCTTCTGGTTTCTGACAGCTCCTCTCTGTTGTCAACTCTTTCCCGGTAAGTTCACAGCTTCTAGGAGTTAGGATGTGGATGTATCTTTCGGGGAGACACCATTCGACCCCCCACAGCAGGGGACCCAGCTGTCCCTGGCCACGCTGATCAGGTCAGAGGTGATCCAATCGGAGAGCCGGGCACGCTGGCTGGCTGGTCCCGGGGAGGGTTCCCTTCTTTCCCAGTGAACGTGGATAAAACGCGCACAGTTCGTGCCATCGCCGGAAGCCTTCTGTCTGCGCGGAGGAAGCCCGCTGAAAAACCCACGCGGTCCGAGGCCAGCCGAGAAGCCTGCAGGCACCCTGACCGCACTCACCCTGCCCTCTGAGCGTGTGGCCTGCGAGGGCCAGGAAACGTGCTTTAGTTTTCAATCTACTCAAAGCAATTTAAGTCCAGTAAGAGAACTAAGGAATAAGCTGTATTTTGGGTGTAGCAGTTTGGGCAGGATAATCAGAAATAAATGGAAGTAACAGTCTCAACATTTATAGAGCAGTGATTACATTTAGGCACTAGTATTTTATATTGATTATTTAATCTCATGATTACCCTGTAATCTTCCCGGACAGGTAGTCTTCAAGAGTGGCTCGTGGAACCACATGGGCTGACGCAGAGCTTGGTGAACGATCAGGTGAGGTGCGGGTGGGGACAGACCATGGACGGTCTTGGCGTCAGCCTAGCGTAATCAGATCTGCCTTTTAGGAATGTCACTCAGAGGCACTGTGAGGACTGGACTGAAGGCGAGGATGGCCACTGGCCAGCAGACCCCAGAGTCCCAGAGACTGGACTAGATCAATTCCGACCCAAACATCCTCTTCTTTTGTCAAGGCACATCCTCTCGCCTTTTGTTACTGGACTCAGTTTACTGAGGTGTAAGTGAAGTATGTAGTTTCTTTGTACAGCTGCACATTGCCCTACATGGATACTATACCACATGGACACTACACTGCTGTGGGGCATATTGTAGTTATTCTGGAACCCGACTGCCTGGGTTCAGATCATAGCTTGACAATTTACTAGTTTTGTGACAGTCTATTATGTAATCTCTGTGTGCCTCAGTTTCTGCACATCTAACTTGGGATAATAACAATATGCACTATGTGGGATTGCTGTGAAATAAGTTAACACAAAAAAATATTTAGAAGAGTGCTAGGCCCATGGAAGTGCTGTATGATATTAAGGTGTTAGTATCTTTATATTCCAAATGCTCAGCACAGGAACAGCTGTATTGTAATCAATAAGTATTTGTTGAAAGATTAGGTATTTTTACTTCAAAAGGCAGTCTATTTTTCCTGTGAGAGAGGTTTATTCTTTCAGCTCAAGCCACTTTAATCCAATCAATAAACATCCATGAGGTCTGAATATGACTAAGGCCCTGTGCCAGACACTGTAGGCAAAGCCAAAATGAGTAAGCTTTAATCTCTGACCTTTATCGGAGAATATCTGAACCTGTCTTTTCATAACCTGCACAAGTTGGTTCTAGTAGGGCCTTCTAGAACAATTCCTAACAAATCTGTTCTCTTCTTTACACGACCGACTTTCCAATTATTGAAAACAATTATCCTGTCTGCCCTTAATCTTTTTTACTCCAGGATAAACAATAAATATACACAATTCCTTCAGCCATTCCTTATGGGACATGGTTTAGGAGCATTCAATCAATTTAATCATCCTCCTGCAGACATATTCGCGTTCGTTAATGCTTCCCTTTAAATGCAGGGCTCACAAGTAGATACATAATCCAAGCATGATTGAGTGAACGGATAGTGTTGTGAGAATCAGGACCATAAAAATAATGGCTAAACTTGAGCGCATCCACAAATAAAATAGGAAAATAAAACAGGTTACAGGTTAGAGCCTTTGGGGTTTCCTTCAGTCCAAACAACAGGGAAATAGAAAGGCCATCCAAAAAAAAAAAAATTCAAAGAAAAGGGTTGTGAACTAGGAAACATGTTATACAGACCTGCAATTAAGAAACCGAGATGGGATATTATTATATGGTAGGCAGTAAATAAAATATTTGTTTAATAAATTCATGTAAGGAAAGGATTTAAGAAATAGTAGGAATTAGGTTTAACTGTGAAATATGGTCCCCCCACAAGAAGTAGAAAAAGATGAGGTCAGAAAAGATGATTTGGTCAATGCAGAAATTATTGGAAGAAGATCAAAAAGGACTGAAGGATTTTAAGAAGAGGAACAGAAAGTTGAGAATTAACAATTCCAACATTAGTTTGAAGTGTCAGAAGAGAAAAATATATGTAGTGCATGGGAGGGAAGAACAGTTGTTACACATACAAATGTCATTCATATATCCTTGAACCTTAAATGATAATGAGCTACTTTGGGTATTAGGTGAATAAGCAGTACATGCTAATTTAAATTTTTGTCCTCTGTTTCAGTGATAGTAGTACATGACTTTTTAATGTTGACTAACAGAGGGAGTTGCTGTACAGGGAGATCTTCCAATATATAAAAGAATGACCAAATCTAGTGAGTTTGGTAGGAGCATTATGGCTGAAAAAAGGGATATAATCCAAACATAGGATAACACAGGAGAGAGAGGCTAGAAGGCAGGGAGGAGAGAGAGGGAGAAGGTCAAAGTTTCTTAGCAAACAGCAATATATCTACTTCCAAAACACCTCCCAAAACAAGCAAACAGAACCTGGCAGAATTTAAGAGGGCACAGGCAACGGAATGTCAGGAAGTCATTTTGATCTTTCCACTTATGAATAAGCAGTAGTTCAACTTAGAATACTAGCTACAGTATAAAACAGAATGGATCAGACTGGTTTGGGGATGTTACTTTTTATAGTACAATAACATATCTGTACTTAATGTCAAAGAATTAAGACAATTTCTAGGACAACACACTCCTGTGATAAATGATTTAGACAAAAAGTTTGGCATTGCTCCAATTTCAACAAATTGTCTAGATATATTTTCAAATAAGTATGTTTATAGGGAGGCACTAAAACATAAACCCTATTGTTACTGGTTGTTACCTAGATAAAATGTCTCTTCTATGTCATCACCTATGTATACATTATTTCTAAATTCCCCCTTCTGCTCATCACAGTAACAATAAAATCCTTATAAGGTATTTATTCATAGGGCATCATGCTTCCTTGGACCAGGTATGTTGGGTAGTTATCTCTGTTAATGATTAGCTAGACAGTCAATACCTATTTGGAAGATTGATTTTTTTTTCCCTCATTATATATTATCTAGATATCTGATGCATTGCTTTTCCATAATGTCTCTTAGAAAAAGGATAATGCCACTCTCCATAAAATAGTAAAATTCTACAGCTACCCTACGACTCTACAAAACCCTAGAAATATGCATATATTCTAAAAGGAACATGATTCGTTTCTCATAGATACTAAAGTTTGTGAGCCAAGCACTATGGCTCGCTTCAAGCAATCTCATGCAAATACTTATTAAATTCTCCTGTGTGCTCCCTCTCTTTCCTCTTGTTTCCCATTCTAGCCCATCTGTGCTTAGCCTGCAACCATTAACAGAGAAAAAACAAGAACTAAAACAGTAGAGGTGCTAATCTACAAATCTTGATTTAAAAAAGAAAAATAAATGAAATCTGCAAAAATTATCTACCGGCAAAAATCTTATGTTAAGCTCTTAAGGCATTTTCAAAGAACATACTACAAAAATCGCTGTCATATTACAATATCAAAGTAACTGCCTAGGGTAGTTATTGAATAAGTATAGATATATTGGGAAGCCTGAAATGATGCCATCAAAGCAAAGCAGGAATAATATGTAACTGAAAATTAACATTCCTTAGAAAAAGCAGGAAGTACAACAAAACATGTAAAAGAAGGTATTGTGAAACCTTAAGGATACTATAAAATTTCGAATAATTCATGACACCTTTAAAGCTATTATTGTACTGTTAATTTTAGTTAATTTAACTAATCAATGAAGGGGATTTCTAGTTAAATGGGGGCAGACTGAACTCAGGCATTCCCTCTTTAAACTCTAAAATGAAAGCAAAGAAACTAGGGGGAAAAAGCTTACAAAGACATAGATAAGACAAGAGGAGATGATTACAAGATTGATAATAAAGTTTTAGAAAATGAAGTGCAGACAGGGGAGTAATAACTAACTTAAAAGATCATAAATTCTGAAACTAAAGTGTTTCCATAAAGAAGAACAAGAAGCAAGATGCTGGGAACTGTACAACCTGGGAATGGTGCATGAGGTTCCCCAGAAGAGGGAAGGCAAGAGACAAGCAGCAGAGATACAAGCCAAAGAATAGGAAAAACAAAACAAGGCTAAACAAAAAGAAATTCAGAAGATCTATACTGTATATCCTTAGAGAGAGAAGAGAAGATACTGGGTCCATCAAAGCAGGACAGGACTCTGTATCGAATAGGAAGAAAATAAACCGGAGAAAGAGAAAAAAACAAAAAGCCCTTGCAAGAAAAAAGCATAACCAACATGAAACTCAACTTGCAGGTTAGTAGACAGAAGTAACTTCTCACATGGCAGAGCAAAAGGACAGAGAAATGGAAAACGACAGGAAAAAAGAGCCAAGAAATGAGATTAATTTAAGAGATTCAACATCTGAATAATAGGAGTTCTAAACGGAGAGAACTGAGGAAACAAAAGGAAGGAGGTCATTATGATATAATTCAAATTTCAGGGAACTGAAGGGCATGAGTTTCCAGATTTAAAGGTATCACCCATCACCCATTACTCAGCACAATGGATAGAAAATAAACACATCAAGGGACAGCATGCTGACATTCAGAACACCAAGAATAAAGAAAGGATTCCACGTTACTAGTTTTGTCTGTCTCCAACTTATATTCTTTCCACTGAACTTCAGTGCACAACTCAACTAAAACCTGCATGGTGATGACAAAACTACGAAATTTATGAAAATTTGCTCAAAATGAGCTAACTTATTTTTTTATTAGTTACAAAAGTCAGAGCTGATTAAAAATGAAAACCTATGTAAGATATCAGGGGCTATTTATCTTAAGAAAACATCATATTTTCCAACATAGGCAAATATTTTTACGTCGTTTACCCACACCTGGGAACTCACGGAAGAGGATGCCAACACTGAAATATTCTGATGGTCCGTCAGTTGGTCAACCCAGGCAACTACACAGAACTTCCTTTTTATATTACAAGTTATTTCCTTCTTGCTATTGCAAAAGATAGCCCGAGATCCTGACCTGTTGACCATTTTGAAAGGTCTCACATCCTTGACTCCTAGGGTAAGCTTTACTTGTTCAACTTTTAACAATCTTACCCATTTGTTTTTTCTTCCTTGGAATTCCACTTTTGCTTCTCTGTTCAGTCCCCCATGAAATGACCTAATTTCTGCAAAGATGAAAGATTAAACCATGTTCCAGTTTTAATAACTCACCTGTTCTGGTTTCATATTTCTAAACATCTATGGGCATTTCCATTTGTATGTTCCACCATTCCTCATGCTTCTTAACTGGTCCAAATTTCTCACAACAACCAACAAGTCCCTTCCTAATCTAGCTCTTGACCGCTCCTTTAGTTTTGTCTTCATACCTCTATCTTGAACTGTACTCTGAAGGCAGGCTAAACTATTTAAATTCTTAAGAACTAACTGCATTTTCTTTTGTCCCTGGGCACATGAACATTCTCTCCTTTCTTTTTCAGACCCTCCACCAACCACAGGCTGGGCCTTGCTTGTTCATTAGGACTCATCTTTGAAGAGATGTTTACGGTACCCCCATGCCAAACATAGAGCTTCAGAAATAGTGAGTTGGAGATAAAGATTTGTTGAATAAATGAACCAAAAGACTACTAGATAGATGACTTATCTCTAGGTGATATCTTTAACTCAACATGGTAATGCTGCTTCATTAGTCATTCTTAAATATTAAATGTTTTTGCTTAAAAAGCCTTTCAGTTTTTTTTTAATGTAAAGTGGGAAACTCTTCTGTCTGGCTCCTCTTATGGTGATCACTATACCTCTACAATTTAATTTCCTGCTCCCTGCCGCCCCCACCCCACATAAAACCTTCTCTCTGGTCTACTGATCTCTGAGCTTTCCATGCCCATCTGTATACCCATCGATCTGTTTTTGCTCTTTACTACATCTGTCATGAGACCTTCTTCCTTTCTGACTGTATCCTACATATGCACAGTTCAAGGCCAATTTCTCCCATGCAGACTTCTGTGGATTTCATTAGCCTATATTGATAATATATTTTGAAGATATGTTATTTGACAGGCATTTTTTAGTTACTGGGACACAAAAGTGAGCCAGGAAAAAGCAAGAAGACAAGTTAAAACAAATTAAACCCAATTACAAAGTGCGACAAGCGTTAAAATCAAAGGGCAAGGTAGTGAATATTGGGTATAGGTAGGATATTAAACATGCAAGTCAAGATCTCTGTAGTAGACAAAATTCTAAGAAGAACCCCAACTGACCTGGCTCTGCATAATCCCCTTAGTTTGAGTATGAATGAAAACCTGTAATTTGCTTCTAATAGCATGTGAGAAAAGTAAAAGAATTTGCAGAATTAATTAATGTCCTTAATCAGCTGCCTTTGAGTTAATTAAAAGAGATTATTTCAGTCAAGAGGCAGAAGGAAATCCTGTCATTTGTGACAACATAGATGAACGTGGAGGACATCAGGCTAAGTGAAATAAACCACAGAGAAAGGCAAATACTCTATGATCTCACCTAAATGAGGAACATAAAAAGAAAAAAGTCAAACTCATAGAAACAGAGTAGAACAGCAATTACGAGGGACTGGGGGTCTGGGAAAGGGGAGTTGTTGGTTAAAGAGTACAAGGCTTTAGTTAGAAGATGAGTAACTTCTGGGGATGTAATGTACAGCGTGGTAGTGAATATAGTAAATAATACTTTATTACATACTTGAAAATTGCTAAGTGAGCAGACCTTAAGCATTCTTATCACATATACACAAAAAAGGTAGTTATCTGAGATGATGGATGTGTTAACCAACCTGATTGTGTGTATTTCACAGTGTACATGTATATCAAATCATCATGTACACAATGAAAATAGGTTATGCTGGTAGGCCTGACCTAGTCAGGTGATCCCTTTAAAAGCAGGCCCAAGACATCCCAAAGTTGAAGATGCTTTCCTACTGGACTTGAAGAAACAAAAAGCAAGCTTTGAACTTCCTGTGGAGGCAGGAGGACTCTAGGAGCTGAGGCTCTCAGTTATATAGCTACAAGGAACTGAATGCTGCCCATAAGCTCAGAGGGCTTAGAAGAAGACCCTGGGGTCTAGATGAGAATGCAACTTAGACAAACTAGTGACTGCAACCTTGTGGTGGCCTGCAAAGAGGATCCAGGTAAGTTGTTCCTGCCTTCACAGCAAAGAAAATTATCAAAAGAGGCAGTTCATAATGATAAGGGGTCAATTCTCCACAAAGACATAACAATATATGTCGTGTGTGTGTGTGTGTGCCTAATAAGACGGTTTTAAACTATGTGAGGCAAAAATTGAAATACAAAGGAAAAACTAGATGGATCCACTAGTATAGTTGGAAACTTCAATACTCCTCTTCAGAAATGGACAGATCCAGTAGCAGAAAATCAGTGAAGACATAGTTTTACTCAATAGCACCATTGATCAAATGGAAATAATGAACATCTTTATCCAATAAAGGCAATACACATGTTCTTCTCAAGCACACATGGAACATTCACCAAGACAGACTATATTCTGGGCCATAAAACATGCATTAAAAAATTTAAAAGAATAGAAATCATACAGTGTCTGCTCTGATATCACTATGGAATTAAATCAGATATCAGTAACAGAAAGCAGCTGGAAAATTCACAAATACTTGGAGATTAAACAACTCACCTCTAAGTAACAAACGAGTCAAAGAAGAGACCTCAAGAGACATTTAAAAATATTTTGAGCTAAATGAAAACAAAAATACAACTTATCAGAGTTTGTGGGATGCCACAATATCAGTGCTTAGAGGGAAATTTATAGCATGGAATGCAAGTATTATTTAAAATCAATCATTTAAGTTTCTACCATAGGAAACTAGAAAAAGAGAAGCAAGTTAATTCCAAAGTAACCAGACAAAAAGAAATAATAAAAGCTAGAGCAGAAATCAATGAACTGAAATGAGGAAATCATAGAAAAAAATCAAATCAAAACTGTTGCTGAAAATCAACAATCAACAAAATATTTTTGTAAAGATCAATAAAATCAATAAGTCTCTAGCCA
Source organism: Phataginus tricuspis (assembly GCA_029783875.1). NCBI lineage: Eukaryota > Metazoa > Chordata > Mammalia > Pholidota > Manidae > Phataginus > Phataginus tricuspis. The sequence goes on along the minus strand of JAQQAC010015530.1, from coordinate 5,636,159 downwards.
GACCAATTAAAAAAAGAGAGAGGACACATATTGCTAACGTTAGAAATGAAAGAGAGGACATCAGTACATAGCCCAAGGAAATTAAAAAGATAATGAAAGGATGTTATGAACATTCTACGTCCACAAATTTGATATTAAATACCCAACCTGCCAAAATCCACACAAGAATAGACAATCTGAATAGGCCTATCCAGTAAAGAAGTTGAATCAATAATTAATACCTTCTAAAACAGAAAATGCCATGCCCAGAGGGGTTTGCTGGTGAATTCTACCAAACATTAAAGGAAGAAAATACACCAACTGCTGACATTTTCCCTCAAAAGACAGAAGTACAGGGGACAATCTTTAACTTAGTCAGCATTACCCTAATATGAAAGCCAAACAAAGCCATAATAAGAAAAGAAAACTACAGACTAATATCTCCTATGAATATAGATGCAAAACTCCTCAAAAACACATTAGCAAATCAAATCCAACAGTGTTTTAAAAAATCACTCTATTACCAAGTGGGATTTATCCTTCAAGCGCATGGCTGATTCAACATTCGACAATCAACTAATGTAATCCATGATATCAACAGGCTAAAAAGAAAAATCATGTGAGCATATCAAAAGATGCAGGAAAGACATTTGACAAACTCTAACACCCATTCATGATAAAAACTCTCTGTAGGAGGCACTCAAGATGGTGGGGTGAGTAGGGTGGTGGAAATCTCCTCCCAAAACCATATATATTTTTGAAAATAAAACAAATACAACTATTTCTAAAAGAGAGACCAGAAGATACAGTACAACAGCCAGGCTACATCTACATCTGTGAGAACTCAGCATCTCACAAAAAGGGTAAGATACAGAGCTGTGACGCGGTGGAACCCAAGTACTCCCCCCATCTGAGCTCACCAGTGGGAGGAAAGGAGTTAGGAAAGGGGAGAGAGTGGAAGCACAGGACTGCTAAATAACCAGCCCTAGTAATCTGCACCCTTGGGGGCACAGACACACATTGCATGGTGTACTGGATATTAGAGAAATGGAAAAGTAAAATTCGAGACAGAGACTGCAGGCAGGTACCCACAGCCAGCTCCCCTGGGACAAAAGAAAAGCCAGCGCTTTAAAAGACTTAAAGGAACAAGGGTTTAATAGGTGGGCAAAAATGTCCCAGCATGCTCAGCCCAGCAGGCTGGGAATCTTGAGGAACTTCAGGCCCTAACTCCCTAGGTGGCAACACAGCTCCGAAGCCCCTCATGGCGATAAGCAGCTTGCTGTTCATTCCCCCCTGCCAGCATTGCAAGCAAACCGGCTGACTCGCTATTGCTGTGGACCAGCCAGGGAGCAGCCCTGCCCACAGCAACCACACAGACTCTTCTCCCAGCACGCAGCTAACCAGGCCAGACCCAGAGACTGCCACCAACTTGCAGCTGCCCAGCACAGGCAGAGGAAGCTGGCGCAAGGTCCAGCAGGCACGAAGGGGTGCTGTTCTCACGGGAGAACACACCCGGGGCTTCTGTGATCCCCTGCAGTGCCCTAGGCTATCCCAAGGGCCATCCCACCCATGGCAGCTCAGGAGATTATCCCAGAGACTGCTCCTTGTGTGTGGGTAACCAGCACAATCAGCAGAGAAGGGCAAGGTGACCAGCAAGCAGGAAGGGACTTTGTTCTCCCAGCTGATACACACGCCACCTGCTGGTGATCACTTCTATCGCCATGAAAAGGCAGAAGAATCTGGTCTAGTCAAAAATCACTCAAACAACCCCAGAGAGAGGGCCTGGTGAGATAGATATGACCAATCTTCCTAAAAAGAATCCAAAATAAAAATCATAAACATGCTGATGGACCAGTAGAGAAATATGCAAGAGCTAAGGGATGAAGTCTGGAGGGAGATAACAGAAATGAAACAATCAATAGAAGGACTTAAGAGCAGACTGGACGAGGTGCAAGAGACTGTTAATGGAATAGAAATAAGAGACCAGGAGTACAGAGAAGCTGAGGCAGAGAGAGATAAAAGGATCTCTAGGAATGAAAGAATATTAAGAGAACTGTGTGACTAATCCAAACACAATATTTGCATTATAGGGGTACCAGAAGAAGAAGAGAGAGAAAAATGGATAGAATGTGTCTTTGAAGAAATAATTGCTGAAAACTTCCCCTAGCTGGGGGAAGGAAATTGTCTCTCAGACCATGGAAGCCCACGGATATCCCAACACAAGGGACCCAAGGAGGACAACACCAAGACATATCATAATTAAAATGGCAAAGATCAAAGACAAGGACATGGTATTAAAGGCAGCCAGAGATAAAAAAGATCACCTACAAAGGAAAACCCATCAGGCTGTCATCAGACTTCTCAACAGAAACCTTACAGGCCAGAAGAGAATGGCATGATATATTTAACGTAATGAAACAGAAGGGCCTCGAACCAAGAATACTGCATCCAGAAAGACTATCATTGACATTTGAAGGAGGGATTAAACAATTTCCAGACAAGAAAAAGTTGAGGGAATTTGCCTCCCAGAAACCACCTATACAGGGTATTTTAAAGGGACTGCTCAAGATGGAAGTACTCCTAAGGTTAAATAGATATCACCAGAGAAAATAAAACCACAGTTAAGAAAGCAGACCAACAAAATACTAACTAAAGGCAAAAAATAAAATCAACTATCCACAAAAGCAGTCAAATGAAACACAAATGAGTACAGAATAAAACACCTAACATATAAAGAGGGGAGGAGGAATAATAAGAAGGGAGAGAAATAAAGAATCATCAGACTGTGTTTACAAGCTTAATAAGTAAGTTAAAGTTAGATGGTTAGATAGTAAAGAAGTTATCCTTGAACCTTTGGTAACCACAAATCCAAAGCCTGAAATGGCACTAGTACATATCTATCGATAATCACCCTAAATGTAAATGGACTAAAAGCACCAATCCAAAGACACAGAGTAACAGAATGGATAAAAAAGAAAGACCCATCTATATGCTGCTTACAAGAGACTCACCTCAAACCCAAAGACAACACAGACTAAAAGTGAAGGGATGGAAAATTTATTTCATGCAATCAATAGGGAGAAAAAAGCAGGAGTTGCAGTACTTGTATCAGACAAAATAGACTTCAAAACAAAGAAAGTAACAAGAGATAAAGAAGGACATTACATAATGATAAAGGTGGCAGTAAACAAGCAGATATAACCACTATAAATATCTATGCAACCAACACAGGAGCACCAACACATGCGAAACAAATACTAACAGAATTAAAGGAGGAAATAGAATGCAATGCATTCATTTTAGGAGACTTCAACACACCTCTCACTCCAAAGGACAGATAAACCAGACAGAGAATAAGTAGGGATGCAGAGGCACTGAACAACACACTAGAACAGATGGACCTAACAGACATCTACAGAATTCTACACCCAAAAGCAGCAGAATACACATTCTTCCCAAGTACACATGGAACATTTTCCAGAATAGACCGCATACTAGGCCACAAAAAGAGCCTCAGTAAATTCAAAAATATTGAAATTCTACCAACCAAATTCTCAGATCACAAAGGTATAAAACTAGAAATGAATTGTACAAAGAAAACAAAAAGGCTCACAAACACATGGAGGCTTTACATTATGTTCCTAAATAATCAATGGATCAATGACCAAATTAAAACAGAGATCAAGCAATATATGGAAACAAATGACAACAACAGCACAATGCCCCAACTTCTGTGGCATGCAGTGAAGGCAGTTCTAAGAGGAAAGTATATAGCAATCAAGGCCTATTTAAAGAAGGAAGAACAATCCCAAATGAATAGTCTAAAGTCACAATTATTGAAACTGAAAGAAGAAGAACAAGTGAGGTTCAAAGTCAGCAGAAGGAGGGGCATAATAAAGATCAGAGAAGATATAAATAAAATTGAGAAGAATAAAACAATAGAAAAAAATCAATGAAACAAAGAGCTGGTTCTTTGAGAAAATAAATAATATAGATAAACCCCTAGCCAGATTTTTTAAGAGAAAAAGAGAATCTATCTACACACATAAACAGAATGAAAGTGAGAAAGGAAAAATCATGATGGACACCACAGAAATACAAAGAATTATAAGAGAATACTATGAAAATCTATATGCTAACAAGCTAGAAAACCTAGAAGAAATGGACATCTTCTTAGAAAAATACAACCTTCCAAGACTGACCAAGGAAGAAACAGAAAACCTAAACAGACCAATTACCAGCAACGAAATTGAATTGGTAATCAGAAAACTACTCAAGAACAAAACCCCCAGACCAGATGGATTCATGCCTGAATTTTATCAGACACATAGAGAAGAAATAATACCCATTCCCCTTCGAGTTTTCCAAAAAATAGAAGAGGAGGGAATACTTCCAAACTCACTCTATGAAGCCAGCATCACTCTAATATGAAAACCAGGCAAAGACCCCACAAAAAAAGAAAATTAAAGACCAATATCCCTGATGAATGCAGATGCAAAAATACTCAACAAAATACTAGCAAACCCAATTAAAAAATACTTCAAGAGGATCATACACCATGATCAAGTGGGATTCATCTCAGGAATGCAAGGATGGTACAACATTTGAAAATCCGTCAACATCATCCACCACGCCAACAAAAAGAAGGACAAAAATCACATGATCATCTCCATAGATGCTGAAAAACCATTCAACAAAATTCAACATCCATTCATGATAAAAACTCTCAACAAAATGGGTATAGAGGGTAAGTACCTCAACATAATAAAGGCCATATATGACAAACCCACAGTCAACATCATACTTGACAGCAAGAAGCTGAAAGCTTTTCACCTAAGATCAGGAATAAGACAGGGTTGCCCACTCTCCCCACTGTTTTTCAACATAGTACTGGAGGTCCTAGCCATGGCAATCAGACAAAACAAAGAAATACAAGGCATCCAGATTGGTAAAGAAGAAATTTACCTGTCACTATTTGCAGATGACATGATATTGTACATAAGAAACCTTAAAGACTCCACTCCAAAACTACTAGAACTAATATCTGAATTCAGCAAAGTTGTAGGATACAAAATTAATATACATAAATCTGTCGCTTTTCTATACACTAGCAATGAGCTAACAGAAAGAGAAATCAGGAAAACAATTCCTTTCACAACTGCATCAAAAAGAATAAAATACCTAGGAATAAACCTAATGAAGGAAGTGAAAGACCTATACCCGGAAAACTACAAGACAATCCTAAGAGAAATTAAAGAGGACACTAACAAATGGAAATTCAGCCTGTGCTCTTGGCTAGGAAGAATAAATACTGTCAAAATGGCCATCCTGCCTAAAGCAATCTACAGATTCAATGCAATCCCTATAAAAATAACAACACCATTCTTCAACAAACTGGAAAAATCGTTCTAAAATTCATATGAAACAACAAAAGACCCCAAATAGCTAAAGCAATCCTGAGAAGGAAGAGTAAAGCAGGGGAATCTCACTTCCCAACTTCAAGCTCTACTACAAAGCCACAGTAATCAAGACAATTTGGTACTGGCACAAGAACAGACCCACAGACCAGTTGAACAGAATTGAGAGTCGAGATATTAACCCAAACATATGTGGTCAATTAATATACGATAAAGGAGCCATGGATATACAATGGGGAAATGACAGCCTCTTCAACAGCTGGTGTTGGAAAACTGGACAGCTACACGTAAGAGAATGAAACTGGACCATTGTCTAACCCCATACCCAAAAGTAAATTTGAAATGGATCAAAGATCTGAATGTAAGTAATGAAACCATTAAACTCTTGGAAAAAAACATAGGCAAAAATCTTCTTGGACATAAACATGAGCAACTTCTTCATGAACTTATCTCCCTGGACATGGGAAATAAAGAAAAAATGAACAAGTGGGACTATATTAAGCTGAAAAGCTTCTGTACAGCAAAGGACACCATCAATAGAACAAAAAGGTATCCTACAGTCTGGGAGAATATATTCATAAGTAACATACCTGATAAAGGGTTGACATCCAAAATATATAAAGAGCTCATGCACCTCAACAAACAAAAAGCAAATAATCCAATTAACAAGAGGGCAGAGGACATGAATAGACACTTCTCCAAAGAAGAAATTCAGATGGCCAACAGGCACATGAAAAGATGCTCCACATTGCTAATCATCAGAGAAATGCAAATTAAAACCACAATAACATATCACCTCACACCAGTTAGGATGGCCAACATCCAAAACGCAAACAACAACAAATGTTGGCGAGGATGTGGAGAAAGGGGAACCCTCCTACACTGCTGGTGGGAATGCAAATTAGTTCAACCGTTGTGGAGAGCAGTATGGAGGTTCCTCAAAAAACTAAAAATAGAAATACCATTTGAGCCAGGAATTCTACTCCTAGGAGTTTACCCTAAGAATACAGCAGCCCAGTTTGAAAAAGACAGATGCACCCCTATGTTTATCGCAGCACTATTCACAATAGCCAAGAAATGGAAGCAACTTAAGTGTCCATCAGTAGATGAATGGATACATATACACAATGGAATATTATTCAGCCATAAGAAGAAAACAAGTCCTACCATTTGCAACAACATGAACGGAGCTAGAGGGTATTATGCTCAGTGAAATAAGCCAGGCAGAGAAAGACAAGTATCAAATGATTTCACTCATCTGTGGAGTATAAGAACAAAGAGAAAACTGAAAGAAGAAAACATCAGCAGACTCACAGAACCCAAGAATGGACTGACAGTTACCAAAGGGAAAGGGACTGAGGAGAATGGGTGGGAAGGGAGGGATAAGGGGGAAAAAGGGGCATCACGATTAGCATACATAATGTGGGAGGGGCAGGGGGAAGGCTGTATAACACAGAGAAGAGAAGTAGTGATTCTATAGCATCTTAGTACACTGATGGACAGTGACTTTAATGGGGTATGTGGTGAGGACTTGATAATGGGGGGAGTCCAGTAACCATAATGTTGCTCATGTAATTGTAGATTAATGATACCAAAAAAAAAACCTCTCTGTAAACTAGGATAGAGGAGAACCTCCTCAACTTAATAAAGGATGTCTACAAAAATCCAATAGCTAACATTATACTTAATAATAAGAAACTCAAAGCTTTCCCACTAAGATCAGGAATGAGGCAAGGATGTGTCCTTTCAGCATTGATTTTCAACATCATCCTGGAAGGACTGGTTATACAGATTAAGAAAAGGTATACAGATTAGGAAGGAAGAAATAAAACTGTCTTTGTTTAAAGATGACATGATTATCATTTTAGAAAATCTGAAGAAACTGACAAATAAACTTCCTGAAACCAACAATTGATTATAGCAAGGTTGTGGAATACAAGGTTAATGCACAAAAGTCAATAACTTTACTATATACCAGCAATGAACAGGTGGCATTCAACATTAAAAATACAATGTCATTTACATTAGTACCCCACCACCCATATTAAATACTTAGGTATAAATCTTACAAAATAAATGAAACATCTATATGAAGAAAACTGTAACATTCTGATAAAAGAAATCAGAGAACTAAGCACATGGAGAGATATTCTATGTTCATGAATATGAAGACTCAAGATATCAGTTCTTCCCAACTTGACCTATTAATTCAATGCAATCCCAAACAATATCCCACAGAGTTATTTTGTGGATATCCACAACCTGATTCTAAAGTTTATACGGAGAAGCAAAAAGCCCAAGTAGTCAACACGATATTGAAGGAAAAGAACAAAGATGGAAGACTGTACTATTACTGAACTTTAAGACTTACCATAAAGCTACAGTAATCAAGCATGAGATACTGGTAAAAGAATAGAAAAATAAGTCAATGGAACAGAATAGAGAACCCAGAAATACACCCTAATTGATAACTTAACAAAAAGAGCAAAGGAAAGAAAACAGAGCAAAGATAGGATTTTCAACAAATGGTGTTGGAGTAATTGGACATCCACATGAAAAAACAAACTAATCCTGACATGGAATTTTACACTCCTCACAAAAACTAACTCAAAATCGATGATAGACGTAAATGTAAAACATAAAACTATAAAACTCTTAGAAGACAACTTGTGAAAATCTAGATGACCTTTGGTTTGGTGATGACTTTTTAGATCCAATGTCAAAGGCATGATTCATCAAAGAAAGGATTGATAAGCAGGACTTCATTAAAGTCAACTTTTCTTTTTGCTCTGTGAAAAACACTATCATGAGAATAAAAAGATAAGTCAGACAGGGATAAAATATTTGCAAAAGATACATCCTTTAAAGACTGCTATCCAAAATATACAAAGTACCTTTGAAACTCAACAGTAAGAAAACAAACAACTCAATTAAAAAATGGCCAAAGACCTTAACAGATACCTCACCAAAGAAGATATACAGTGGCAAATAAGCATATGAAAAGATGCACTGCAAATTAAAACAACAGTGAAGTATCAATACACACCTATCAGAATGGCCAAAACACACCACCAAATGTTAGTGAGCATGTGGAGCAGCAGGAACTCTCGTTCATTGCTGGTGGGAATGCAAAACGGAGCCGTCGCTCCAGACGGCAGTTTGGCAGTTTCTTAGAAAACTAACCATACCCTTACCATACAATCCAGCAGTCATGCTTCTTGGTATTTACCTAAAGACATTGAAAACTTATGTTTACATAAAATAGATGTATAAAGTATTTTTATTCATAATTTTCAAGACTTGGAAGCAGCTTATTACTTGGTGAAAGAAGCCAATCTGAAAAGGTTATAAACAGTATGATTTCAACTGTCCGACATTCTTGAAAAGGCAAATGCATAGAGACAAGTAGAAAGATTGATGGTGACCAGGGGTTAGTGAGGAGGACGTATGAATAGGGGAAGCACACAGGATTTCTAATGCACTGAAAGCACTCTGTGGGGACGTATGATACTATAATGGTGGGTACATGTCATCATAAATCTGTCCAAACCAAGAGGGAACCATAACGTAAACTATGGACTTTAGATGATAATGATTTGTCAGTGCAGGTTCATCAATTATAACGTAAGTATCACTGGTGGGTGAAGTTAGTAATGCGGGAGGCTGTGTGTGTGTGTGTGTGTGTGTGTGTGTGTGTGTGTGTGTGTGTAAGGAGTGGGATATATGGAAAACTTCTGTACCTTCTGCTCAGTATTTCTGTGAACTTAAAAATGCTCTAAAAATAAAGTCTATTAAAAATAGGAAAAGATCTCCATTTTCAATTAAACAAGAAAGAACCGCCGCCACTTCAAACCACTACCTGTAAAGCATACCTGCCAAACTGTGTGAAACCTAGAACAAGAGAGGATGAAAATGATTGACGCATACACTCTTAAAGCTTGAGCTGGATATAGATTTTCCTAAAACTATCATAGTTCCAAAAGGCTGTGCAGCAAACTTAGATTGGAACATAAGCAGATCTTAGGCATAAATAGGCTATGGAGACTGTGGATGCTTCACTGTTGAAACCCAATGACTGGTAAGGTTGGGCTGATGAAAAGAACATCTCCACCTACTGTTTTAATCAGCTACGGAGTGGTCTCCCAGCTGAGGGTTCTGTGGGAGGAAACAGAAGGAAAGACATGACCACTGAATCACAACATAGGGCTGACGGTTGAATGTTTAAACTTAAGGATGAGTAGAACAAATTGGGTGAGAGTATATTCTAGGCAAGACCCATACTGGAGCTCCCGACTGCCTCATTACACCGGCTCCTGCCAGAGCACATCACTGTCCTCTTTGAGAATGGAGTAAAAAATCAGAAAATGGCTTATGGACTAGAGACACAGGTACCAGGCCAGGGGAAAGGGTGATGGGCCAGGGGTGTGTTGTAATGAGAATCAGGCAAGCAAAAACTCAGGAACTATAATCCACATGAGCCCTTCTCAAATAAATTCTTTGATAATGAAACCCAGCTATCCAAAACATCACAGTAAACTCAGAAAGGAAACAGTGGTGAAAGGACTGGTTTCGAGCACAGATTTCAATTAAATATGAAAATATGAAATATGACATGATAATAAAAAAGTAACAAAACCCAAAGTGAGGAAACAGAATTAGAAGGACCCTTCCTTTTATTTTTCTTTCGTTAACCGTAAAAATTGGCTTGGTCACGGGGAATATATATGGTTCCACGAAGTGTTATAAATATACAGGGTTCATAAAAAGAATGAAGCTCTCTTCTGTATTTTATTTTACTACAAAAGTGCTTTTTCTAAGCAAGTGAGCAGACATCACAAAAGCAAAAATCAGTTCATCAGTGTTTCCAAATTGCAATGAAAGAAAGCCTTCTCAGGTTAATGATTAGGTATTTATTTATTTCTGATAGCTATGATTTTGGGTGTAGTTTAGTTCACCTGTGGAGGCAGGTTTCACAGTTTTGCTATATCTTCTGTGACTGCAATGTTTGAGCATATGTACAAACAGAACACTATTTTCCATTGTTTGTTTTATTTATCCTTTCTGAGACTTTAGATAAAATGACCTATTAAACATCATGAATGAAAAATAGTTACTTAGTCTAGAGTTCTGCATTGGGTGTGCAGGGAATTCAAACATACCTACAACATCTAGGATTATTTCTTAAGGCACAATATTTAACATGGATTTATTATCAAAAGGTTCTATATGCAAAGTCTTATTTTCATATGTGTACATTCAATAAACTTCGAGTACAAATAGCTTCTGGCTAATAATTACCTACACAAATTGTTCACATAGCTGTTCTCTTTTAATGCCAAATTCTATATGGAAGTCTGCTTTCCCTATTGCTATAAATTTTAACAACTTTTAACAGGCTATTTGCAGTCTTAGAACTTTTTTCAAAAATATGAAATAAAAATACATCAACAGTTTAATAAGATCACTAAATTCAGTTTCACCCAGTTCTCTTATGTCTTAAACTTCTCTCAGAAGTAGGATATCCACTGGCTTACTGTTGATGTAAATATGAGCAGCTTGGGGTGGTGGAGGGGAGGGACAGCGGAGATGAGAGCTAAAGTTATCATTTCCTTTATTTGAAGACAGTCAAGACATTCATAGAGCCAACTCCCTCCCCATAATAATCTGTTACTATTTTTGCCTTATTAAAACAATACCAAGATCAAACTGATTATTCATACTTGTCTTAATATAAGCTGGAGGTATAACTTTTAAAGCAAGGAGTTCCCACAACAGTGAAATTTAGCCTCAAGACAGTGTATGTTGGCACTATCAAGAGACTGGTGCTTCCAGGTTTTTTTCCAAAACTTCAATCTCTTCTTCTAGCCATAATTGATAATAATATATGAACTATCATATAAAATATAAGGGGAAAGACATAAGATGGGTCTAGAAGTTCTTTTTTCCATCATATATCAAGAAGCACCACTCTACGTGGTCTGGTTATCTCAAAGGTACACACCCTAAGCAGCCCTGAATGTTACCTTAGGACCAGGTAAGGGATTCTTGCAGAGACCTGAGTCCAAGCACTACATCACACACCTTAATGGTAGGAGGAATATTTTAAATACTTATTCAAAGTTGAAATGCTTCTGAAGAGATAATATTTTAGTACCAATTTTGTAAATATTTTTTATTGAACCTCTTTTACTTTGTGCTTCATCTAGAATCGGCGCTTGTTTTATTGACTAAATGGAGAGCTTTGTTTTTTGGTATTTGTAAATCTAGGCATGGGGCTTTAGGCACCTGTTTCTGATACATAAACACTAACAGTGCTTACCCACCCCTCCACATGATGTCCAGTTGAGAATCACACTCGCTCCTAAATCTTACTGGAACCCTGGCCAGATCTATTCCTCCTACACCGCAAACTGCTTTCTGCTATGCTGTGGGTCTTTTATGGAAAATCATCACTAGTCTTACGCTTTGTTCTATAGACAAACACCATAGGATAGTATTATCTCCTCTACTGCCTAAAACATATTCCTTTAAGGATAGCTTTCTTGTACGTGTTCAAATATAAATTACAGAATATTATGGAATGATACTTAAACACTTTGAAGAGGACATTTTTCTAATTGACTAAACTTTCAAGCATGAAGCGTGCTTCAGTACAATGAATGATTTCATCGGCAGCGCTGGCTTAAAATCATAGAATATTGCACCTGATTTTGATTTTGAAAACATCTAACCTATAGAAAATTAGCAATGATACAATGAATACTATGCCATCTTTACCTAAATTAAACAGTTGTTAACATGCCACATTTGCTTATCTTTTCCCACATTACATAAAAACTTTTTTTCTGAACAACTTCACAGGAAGTTGCAGAGATAATGAGATTTCACCTCTAAATGCTTCCAAATATACTCTCTCCCAAAAGACATTCTCCTACACAAATATGATGATCACACTCAGGAAATTCAACATGGATATTATACTATTATAAGAACTACAGTCCAAATTCAGATTCCTCCCGCTGTTCCAATATTATAGATTTTTTCCCCCCATCTAGAATCTAATCATGAAGGATGCCTCGTAATTAGGTGCCCAGTCTCCCAGCCTCCTTTAATCCTGAACAATTTTCCAGGATTCTTTTTTTTAATGACACTGGTATTTTTTAAGTGTCCAGGTTGGTTATATTAAAGAATATCTACCAACTTGGATTTGTCTGATGGTTTCCTCCTCCTCAGATTCGGCTGAAACCTTCTTGGCAAAGTGATTTCAGAGGCGCTTGTATGTCCCGCTTCACACTCACATCAAAGGATTCACCATGTCTATTTGCCCTGCTGTTGTGACATCAAGTTTGAGCCCCGGGTTAAATGGGTGTCTGCCGGATTTCTTCCTGTAAAGGTACTTCCCCTCCTTGTAATGAATAAGCAATTAATTGATTAATGAGCAGTCTGTGGGTAGACATGTAGACATAGTGTGAATATCCTGTCCCCAACAACCATTCATCTAATGATGGATTATCCTTTGATTATTCTTGTAATAGTAGTTGCCAAAAGGTGACTTTATAACTCTTTTTTTATTATTATTAGCTTGCATTCTTAGTAAATGAGCTTACCTTTTACCCACCGCCCACGCACTGCACACACTATGAGCCCATGGCTTCTCTTCTTATTCAGTGGGCCCTAGTTCACTACATACACTGCTACCTTTGATGTTCAAATGATCCCAACTTGGGCCAGTGGGAGTCCCTTAAATCTGGCTGTTATGTCCTTCTGATGTGTCCCCATCAGTTTTTGAGGAGTTCCTTGTTTTCTGGTATGAACTGTCAGCACAAAGGCTTAGCAGAGTCTCCCCTCAACTAGTTGAAGCAAGAGGCTTTAAATAAACAGGAACCAACTCAACTCAATTTTAACGTAGTAACTAGAATTTACACACAAGTATTGGACTAGGACCTGGAACAGTGTCAGGCAGTATGGTAGGTCTCTTTCTTTATCTGGACAGTAGTTTGAAGCCTTTATGCAATTCTTAAAAATATGAACTTTTAACTTGTAACATACTGTCATCTTACTATTTGACATAATATTTAACTTAACTGTTTAACATAAAATAAGAATAAATGTTTTAATTTTTGTTCTTCTTCTATCTGCAAACCGGACCATAAGGATAAGTAACTCCCAAAGGATTTCCTTTTTCTTTTCTCCAACATGGTACAATCTTAGATTACTGTCTAATGTCAAATATGCACAAACAGCATAATATAAAACCTCCATAAATAAAGCTTTTCAAAATTCCTGAAATTATCCACGGGTTACACATGTCAGTGGAAATAATGGAAAGGAATGCCTGTTTTTCTGGGGGATTTTTGGTAAGAAATTCAATAGACAGGCCTCACTTTCTAAGCAAATGTAGCACTATTCAAGTCACCTCTGAGGGAATCACGGATAGGGGAGAGAAATCACAGGAAGAGGAGGGTGATATTTGGGGAGGGCACAAAGAAAGAAAAATGTAGGGCCTCATAGCTGTTAAGTATGTCTGTATGTATGTATTTACTTATTTAAATTTATTTTCATTAGAATGTGAGGCTGGGAATATGTACTTGTGTGTATGTGTACAGATGTACAGATGTGGAGTTATATGTAGGGATGTTCAATCAATATTCATTCAACAAATACTACCCTCCCACTCTGAGCAGGCTCTGCACTATATTCTAGGGCTATAAAGACCATTAAAACTAGAGCGGTCCCTACCTAAGAGGTTAATTAAATAATTATACAAATAAATGCAAATTTATAATTCTTTGCAACTATTCAAAATGAGGGATAGAGATACACAAATAGAGATACATTGATGCATACAAACATTTTTGTGTATATGTATATTACAAAGGGATTTTGCTCAGCCTAGTGGGGAAGAGATGGTTCATTCATGGAAGTGCCGTTTGGTTTGGTGTTTGAAGTGTTAACTAAGTTGACTAGGCACAGTGTGGGTATGTGTGCTTATGGTGACAGGGATGGGACAGAGCATGGCAACTCAGAGCAAGTGGAAGAAAGCCAGCCTGTGGAAGCAGGGGGAAGTGAGGACACCAAATGAGGCGAGACTGGGGGAGCCTGACCCTGCTGGGTTTTGAAAAATCAGGTGAATGGCTTTGAGCTTTACTTTAAATAAAGCAATGGTAACCCATTTAAGTGGTGTGCATAGCTGAACAGGTAGCAGTTATCATATGTTCATTTTGAAAGCGTTCGCTGGCACTTTATCTGGAGGATGGATTTGGAGGGGGAGCAGTATGAGATGCCAGGAGACCAGTTATAAAGCCGCTGTGCTTCTCTACTCAATGGATGGTGAAAGCTTAGACTTGGGTGATGGCTGAAGGCAGATTTGTAACACACTTTGGAAGTAACAGTCAATGGCTGGCTTCAGTATGGAGTGGAGGGAGAAGGAACAACAAGGATAAAATCCAGACTGGGAGCTGGAGAATCCTGGAGGTTTGGGCACAATGGGCAGGGATCAGAAATTTGATTTTGACATGTTTCATTTGATGTTTCCTTCAGACGAAGAAGAAATGCCTAATACAGCTGGATCTATAAGTGGGGTGCTTAGAAGGACTTTCTGAGCCATAATTATGTTTTGTAGACTGCTCTGCATAAAACATGCCAATAATTTCAAGGAATTCTTATTGGATAGTACCTTGTGTATGTATGTTGGTAAAACTCAAGGTGAACCAAGAGTCTAAGGTACTAGATAAACCATCTCTGCTACTTGGGAGTTTGATAATTTGCAAATCCATTTCTATTCTAAGTGCTATTATAATTCTCTGATCTGAAAAATTTGGAAGTATGACTTTGCTGGACTTTTTAGCAAGTTATGTGTGTGTGTATATATATATGTATATGTGGTAAAATCATAAAACTGCTTAAGTACAGGATTAATATTTAGAAGATTTAGCAATCAGTACAAACTGGGGTCCAGCCACAAATAACCAGTAAGACCACACTAGTACACCTGCTGAATGCCAACCTTGTCACAGTAATAGAATCTCATTCTCTGATGGTTCCTAACTGAAAATAGAATGCAGGGAGATGGAAAAGATGGTGGAGAAGGAAAGCAAGGCAGAAACCTCCTCCCATATACATACCAAGGAAGCAGCTACAGAAAATACAAAATATCAGCAAACCAAATGCAAAACCTCCTCCCATATACATACCAAGGAAGCAGCTACAGAAAATACAAAATATCAGCAAACCAAATGCAAAAATGCATCAAAAGGATCATCCATCATGACCAAGTGGGATCTATTCCAGGGATGCAAGGATGGCACAATATTTATAGATCAATCAACATGATACACCACATTTACAACAGGAAGGATGAAAACCACATGATCATCTCAATAGGTGTTGAAAAAGCATTTGACAAATTCAACATCCATCATGATAAAAACTTTCAACCTAATGGGTACAGAAGGTATGTACCTCAACATACTAAAGGCCGTACACAACAAATCCACAGCTAACATCATACTCAGGAAAAGCTTTCAGCTTTTCCTCTAAGATCAGAAACAAAGAATCAAGACAAGGATATTCACTCTCCCCACTTTTATTTAACATAGTACTGGAGATCCTAGCCATGGCAATAAGACAAGATAAAGGAATAAAAGGCATCCAGATTGGTAAGGAAGATGTTCAACTGTCATTATTTGCAGATGAAATGATACTATATGTAGAAAATGCTAAAGACTCCACAAAAAACTATTAGCACTAATAACTAGATTCAGCAAAGTTGCAGGATACAAAATTAATACACAGAAATATGTTGCATTCCTATATACTAACAACAAATTAGCAGAAAGAGAAATCAGGAAAACAACTCCATTTACAACTGCATCAAAAAGAATTAAAATACTTAGGAATAAACCTAACCATGGAGGTGAAAGATCTGTACTCTGAAAACTGTAAGACACTCACTAGGGAAAGTAAAGAAGACACAAATAAATGGAGATCTGTCCCCTGCTCATGAATAGGAATAATTAATATTGTCAAAATGGCCATTCTGCTCAAAGCAATATACAGCTTCTATGCACTCCTTATCAAAATGCCAGTGGCATTTTTTCAATGAATTGGAGCAAATAATCCTAACTAAAATTCATATGGAACCACAAAAGACCCTGAATAGCCAAAAGCATCCTTAGAATGAAGAACAAAGCTGGGGGGATTACACTCCCTGACTTCAAGCTATACTAGAAAGCTACAGTAATCAAAACAGTATGATACTGGCACAAGAAGAGACCCACAGATCAATGGAAGAGAACAGAGAGCCCAGATATAAACCCACACATATATGGTCAATTAATATATAATAAAGAAGTCATGAATATACAAAGAGGAAGACACAGTCTCTTCAAGAAATGCTGCTGGGAAAATTGGACAGCTACATGCAAGAGAATGAAACTTGATTACTGTTTAACCCCATACACAAAAGTAAACTCAAAATAGATCAAAGACCTGAACTTAAGACATGAAACCATAAAACTCTTAGAAGAAAACATAGGCAAAAATCTCTTGAATATAAGCACAAACAATTTTTTTCTGGACACATGTTCTCGGGCAAGGGAAACAAAAGCAAAATAAACAAGTGGGATTACATCAAACTAAAAAGCTTTGTACAGCAAAGGACACCATCAACAAATCAAAAAGACAACCTACCAGATGGGGAGAATATATTATTAAATGATGTATCTGATAAGAGGCTAACATCCAAAATATATAAAGAACTCACACACCTCAACATCAAAAATACAAATACCCCAATTAAAAAATGGTCAGAGGATCTGAACAGACAGTTTTTTAAAGAAGAATACCAATGGCCAACTGGCACATGAATAGATGTTCCACATCACTAATCACTAAGGAAATGCAAATCAAAACCACAATGATATATTACCTCACACCAGTCAGAATGGCCACTACTCAGAAGATAAGAAACAACAAGTGTTGGTGAGGATGTGGAGAAATGGGGACCTTCCTACACTGTTGGTTGAAATGTAAATTGGTACAGGTACTGTGGAAAGCAGTATGAAGGTTCCTCAAAAACCTAGAAATAGCATTCAACCCAGGAATTTCACTTCTAGGAATTTACTCCAAGGAAACAAAATCCCTGATTCTAAAAGATACATGCACCCCTATGTTAATCACCACATTATTTACAATAGCCAAGATATGGAAGCAACAAAAGTGCCCATCAATAAATGAATGACTAAAGAAGACGTGATACATATACACAGTGGAATATTATTCGGCCATAAAAAAGAAATAAATCCTGCCATTTGCAACAACATAGGTAGACCTAAAGGGTATTATGCTAAGTGAAATAGGCCAGGTGGAGAAAGACAAATACTATAATGATTTCACTTATATGTACACTCCAAAAATCAAACAAAACTAAATGAACAAATAGAAGTAGACTCATAGATACTGAGAAGTGACTGGTGGTTACCATGGGGAGGGATCTGGGTTGGTGGGGAGGGTGAGAGGGATAAATAGGCACAAAATCTCAATCATAATAAAAGCTGGTCACGGGAATGGAAGTGTATCATGGAGAATATCACCAATGGTTCTGTGACATCTTTCTATGTTGACAGTAACTGCAGTAGTGGGGTGAAGATGTAATAATGAGTGTAACTGATGAATTGCTGTGTTGTATACTTGAAACCAATATGATATTGTATATCAACTATACTTCACTAAGAAAAAAGAAAAAGAAAATAGAATGCAAATATTAGGAGGGTTTATATAGTTACTGCTTTTAGTCCAATAATGTCACTAACACCCAACTCTTTTCTTAAATACATTGAGAAAATGGATTTTTGTGTGTGTGTGAGGCATGGGAGATAAATTACCCTCATTCTAATCTACTGTTCAAAGAATGCTGTGGGAATATCAAATTTATATAGAGATATGTTTGTAAAACATTTTGCCTACATTTCAATTTTAAAATTTCTTTAAAGTAGACAATCAATGTCATTATTTTATCTAAATCTTTATAGATGATATTGCCTAAAGAAATTGCAAATGTACGTCACAGTTCTAATTCCCTTTGTGATAAAAAAAGAAAACAGAAGTGACTATAAAGCTAAGTCAGCTTTGAGCTTCTTGCTTCTGAAACGCATGGATAAGTAAGCAATGCATTCTTTATTTGAATTGACCAAGCTGTCTTATTTGGTTTTCCCATTTTCACATATATGCAGTAGATAGTTTTGAAATTTTTTAAATTACATTAACTGGGTGTATTTTTCCTTTTCTTAGTAGTACTTTAGTGTTTCAGATTTCAGTTTAGGGTAGTATTGAAGTACTATAGTACAAGGAGGTACCATAAGCCTGGTGACTAAAACATGTCATGCCTGTTTATTATGACAAAAAGGTTTTCTCATGCATAGTGGAGTTAACAGTACACAGCCGAAGGAGGAGTTTACTCTCACAATTTTGCCCCTATTCCACATAAGAATGAAAAGCAAACAAGAAAAGGAAGAAGTTCCAATAAAATGTCACTGCCTATAGAGACCTTGGTGCAGCCCAAATGAAAGAAACTCCTTATTTTCTTTATCAGCTCCACCATCCAACACCCTCAATTTCGTCTTCTCTCAAGTCCCACTGCACCACTATACTCTTATTAGAAATTGTAACAGAACAGACCAAACAAAGTTCAGGGTCAGTCTGAGGTTGAGTGTTGGGCCATTCAATTGCCCAAGAAGCTTCCAGTAAGAATGAACAATATAAGAATGACCAAGATAGAGCACAATATCATTGACCAAATTGCATTCTGCACAGTTGCTGCATCCCCTTTGTAGGAAAAGCTGCCTCTCTTGATTGGGTAACACATGCCCTTCTATGTAGAGAATCTTGTGATTATGTCAAAGCAATGGTAATTCACCCCCACGTGCCACAGAGACAGTCTCTCGCTTCCATCTTAATTGTTAAGAGTTCACATTAAAAGCATCTTTCATTAAAAAGAATCAAATACACCATGTTACAAAGACATCTAAGATGGACCTCGAATGGTAAATAATTTAAGAAAAAATTTTGACTTACAGCTTGGTGAATTCAAGATACTGTGGCAGCTATTGCTGAAATGACAGCTCATATTAACTCTTAATTCTTAAGAGCAGGTCTTACATTATGGTCTAGTAGACAGAACACTGGAAGTAAGAAAATTTGAGTCTCCATCTCAATTCCCTCCTCGCTTCTGTCTATGCCCTCCTGTGTGTTGGGTACATGGGTAATGTCCGAAACTGCACAAACTAATCTCTCTGCACATACTATATATTTTGCAAAAAGGGATATTGGTGTGCTTTTCATGTGTCAAGTGTACACAGACTAACTACATCTAAGACAGATAACACAGCTGTCTCCTCTCCCCATCCAAATGCAAACATGCCAGCACAGGACTCATTTATTTCAAGCAATACAAAAAAAAAAAAATTCTGACAGAACAGTTTTATGGGTTGGTAACAGATTTGGCCCCTCCTGCGAGCATACTTCCCAGCGCTACGTTTTATGGTGCAACCTCAATATTGGACAAGTGCAGTTCTTGTTTGCATAAGCATGTGCCAGGGGCACTAAAATTACAATCGCAAATATCATCTCCTGTCCTGGTTTTTCAGGGCCTGAAATTATGTGTGTGTATACATATAGGTACATATGCACAACATGTACATGTATCACATATGTGCATATACATGTACACAGCTACGTAGGTGTGAATGTATATAATGTCTCCATGAAGCTTTTCAGTACTTTCTGGAGATACACATCTGAACAAGATTAAGGCCTGGGAGAACTAAAGTATTAGCTAGCTTGTGTATTAGTTTGTCAACACTCAGGTGACCCTCGGGAGATAGACTCCTAAGAGAAATAAGGAACAAAAGAAGTAAATAAGGACCAAAAAAAAGAAAAAATGAGACCATGACCTTGAGCGCGGTGGTAAGTGATGTTTGTCATTCTGGCCCACTGAAGGAAGGAAGGAGATGGTCCCACTTAAGAAAGTAAGGATAGATGGGTAGGGGCAGAGAGAATAATCCACGCCATCATAAAACTCGTGCTTAGCTGTTTGTGTCTCAGCAGGGCCAGACGGCCCCTAGAGAACCTGGGAAGGGTTGGGGGCACTTGGGTTTGTGGACACAGCGGCTGGGGGGTGCTGTTGGCTGTCAGTTGTGGCGGGGGGAAGACGAGTCCTACTTAATGAAGAATTTTCCCAAATACCCCATACAACATGCCCAATGTCCCACTGAACTACATCTATGACTATCAAGCTGCAGAATCTGGTACATAACCATAATTAAGCATTTTATAAAAATTTCCACTGAAAGCCTTAGTGTTTTACAATAAGGTTGCTGTGGTGAGTGATGGAATCATTTTGTGTAGCCCGACTCCTGACTGTAGACTTGGTGGACTACAATATTAACAGAAAATAAACTTTAAAAGGCAGTATCAGCAGGAACTCAATAATATTCATTTGAGAAATATTTTATCTTATTATTGATGACAAGGTGGGTAACCGGCAGAGTCCCTTGAAACACAGTTCATACTAGTAACGACATGAAAATGCCCCATAAAAGTAGTTTTGGAATTTTGGTGGCAGTATATTAATAGTATTTACTCTCCCATTTCCAAAAATATCATGTTTCTTCATCTTCTCCAGTCTGTAATTTGACTTGGCATTTTTCCCTCCAATGATTACCATCATTTCCTTCTTTCTGTTATCACATACAAATAAATCTGGGTTGTAATTATCTTAACACTACTTTTAGCCTAGCCGCATTATTTCATTTTCCTGTACTTCTCGTATGGAATGTCTTTTGATGTTATTTGTCTTCAATCCAAATTTATTCATTACATATACATGTAAGCTCCTGACTTCTTTCCTACGTGCTCCAGTAAAGCCTTCCCCAAACATTGGTATGGTGAAATGCATGTTTATTACAAATTACTTTTTTTGGTTGTTGTTCCTTTTCACTAGAGATATATTCAGTAAGTGTATTATTGAAGAATTACACTTCAGAATCCTAAGGGGTGACACAAAACATTTGTGATTAAAGAAGAGGACAGAGTCTAAGAAGGTTGAGGACCATGGTTTGGTCCACAGTGAGTATTCAGTCAATGACAGAAGACAGAAAAATCACAAGCCCCCTGCATTTACCTCTGCGCTGTTGCATTTTGTGACTGTTGTTTACAGTTGATATAGTGAAGGCTGGAAAGAGTTAACTCCCCTATGTAACTACCCAATTTACTGCTAGGGAGCTGAATTGGGAGTCAGGAGATCAGGTTTCTGGTTTCGGCTCTGCTACTAACTAGCAGTGTGACCTTCAGCAGCTCCTGGTGATCACTGGGGGCCCCATTTCCTTAACTGTAAAATGAGGGCTTTGAATAAATTATTCTTAAGGTCTTTTCCAGCTCTATAACAAAATGCATTATTTTGATTCTAAGACCTAGGCATTACTGATCTGAAGAAACTGATTCCTTTAATAAATGTAGAAAAATACATCCTGTGGTTATCAATTATATTTTTAACCACAAAATTTCTTTTAAAACACCCGGTCTAGAGACTCAAATAAGCCATGTCCTATAAAAAATAAAAAGGTTTCCTCAAAAAAGAAGTACCCCTACACTGAAAGCAATGAGCACATTTATTACGAGAACAGTCACATTATGAAGGGGACATCTACTTTTCAATTACCTTTCTGCTCACTGCTTTAAAAGTCACAGTTTCTGTTTTGAATTCTTGAAATAAAACTGATCTTATCTGCTTTGCTAATCAGATATTTTTAGCAGCTCTAACCTTTTCCACAGAGGTTTTCTAGACCCTAATGGACCACAGAGCTAACAATTCAACAAACTCTATACACCACGTGAACACTGCCGATAAACAAGGTGTTTAACAGCAAGTGCTAGGGTGTGAATCAACTTCTTGTTCAAGAATCTCTTTCATCCACAACCAATTTAGCCCTAGAGCTTTTGAAAAACACAATAGAAATCTGTTAAATTGGCAGTAATGCTGAATGTTACCTATCTTATCTAACCAGGTCCACAGTAACTTGAGAGCTTCTCTTTGATGAAACGCGCTTTGATTTGGAGCATAGGCGGAGAGATCAAAATGGACCAAATCTTATTCTAACAGCACCTTGCTGTTTCTTGTTTTGTAAGGTGCATGCGTGAACCTTTAGGAGAATCACCATAACACATACACATGTGCAGGCTTTAGGAAAACCTCAGGCTTATATATTCATCTTATTAAGACTTTTAATCTAGATTATTCCTATTTGATTTTCAGGAGCACCGCCACTATTGTTCTTTGTTTTCTGTTTTTAATATACATCACATCTCTTGCATGTAAAGTGGGGTTGAATTGCTCAACTTTTGACAGAAGTAGCTCTATTTTTTAGGAACATGTCTAATTCTTAACACATATTCATGAAATACGTATGCAATCAAGACTTGATTATCTTCATGTGAATTGTACATGATCTACTGCAAAGTTGTTGCACCGGATTTGCTTATTCCTGTCACCCACCTCATTTCTGGTTGGTCCCCCATCTGCCCCACCTCCCCATAAGTCGGCTTTGGCATTTGAGGTATGTAAACCCATTGAAAAATTAACCTGACCTAAACACAGCAAAATAATTAGAAAGGCAACTTGCCTACAGTAACAATAAAAATCTTTTTTTTAACCAACTACGTAATACATTCCAAAGACAATGACAAATGACTTTTTAAATAACCATGATTCTGGATCATCTTTGCCTCTGTTCCTCTCATTAACATGAATAATTCAGAGTGCTTACTATACATGGTGAAACTGCTCCCCCTCAATAATTCATTTCTAGTACTGAAAAGTAAGATGGAACACATCCTTATGAATTTCCAAAGGTTTAAATTAGACCATATTTTAAAGGCAACTTTACTTTCAAATTATCTCTAGTTTGGGTTCATTCCCTTCAATGCTATTCTGGAAATAAGTAAGGAGAATCTTACGTTTTCAAGGCAAGGGCAGGACAGGGCAGTGTAACAGCTAAGAAGGCAGAAAACCCACATTTCTTTAGTTCTTGATATTCTTCACGTACGTGGCAATCATTTGCAAGGTGTGAGCAAGACTGTCAATATTTTTTTCCTCAAAAATATGAAAGTGCTTTAGGACATTACCCCCAGATTTGAGTAAAAAGAATTTCCCAATGTTCAGGCCATACTGAAGGAACACCACCTTTATGATGCAACTTAATTTTGAATGATAAAATACCTTAACATTGCAGTCCTACCTCTAGCAAACATCCCTAAATGGGAAGGCATTCTTGGATGGGGTGGGTGTCTCAAAACCTCAGATCTTGCTCTAATGATGACACAAACAAAATAAAGGGTATGACTTCATCTGCTGATCATATACAAATGCATCCAGATTCCCAAACACAAATGTAACGAGTAATATATAGACATTTTATTCACGACCTATATAATACCCTACTATATTATTCATGCCCAATATTTGTGTGGGAAACAATCTGTATGTCTTAAGTCTACTTAATTTGGGGTTTGGAATATTAAGTTAGTCTCCCATTTTGTAAATTCTTCCTGGGAAGAGGTTACATTCTTTTGGAAGCCACACTAATTTTCTGGAGTCATGGCGCCATTTAACACATGGCTTCAAAGCACCAAATGCTACCCTTGTGACCAGGAAGAAAGGAAAAGAATGTCATCAGGAAGAGGCTACAGCTGTACTGATTTTCAGCTTCTCTCTGATAACAAAAAGGTGGAAAAAAAAAAAAACAACAATCAGATTTCACTGGCATATACACTAGCCTTGGCCAAAGGCTTTAAAACTTTCTGATTTTTTCTTTCATTGAAAATAGAAGGAGAGGAGTTCCTAGAGTCATAAGCCAAACAAAATAGTTGCCGAACTTGAGTTAACGTCAAGTAGCACTGCAGCTTTGGGGATATTCACGGAAACCTGTGAAATGAGGATGTATGTTTTGATACCTGTGGAAATAAAACACTGTGTTTTAAGTGAGTGGGAGAGAACAGATGGTTGATAATGATTTAAAACATTTATGTTTTTGGACTGTCACCAAGCCTCTGTATTAAAAAATATGGTGTTTTGTCAGTACATTCCAACATCTATCTGCAAGGTGCTCATTTTCTGCAGGATGCTCCTGTAATAAAGGAGATAAAAGCCAAATGAGACACCAGGAACATTCTTCTTGTTTTCTCAAGGCATTCACTGTGTGCTCTTTTTTACTGACTATATTCAATCAAAATGTTTTCGGTGTGATGAAAGG
Source organism: Phataginus tricuspis (assembly GCA_029783875.1). Taxonomy (NCBI): domain Eukaryota; kingdom Metazoa; phylum Chordata; class Mammalia; order Pholidota; family Manidae; genus Phataginus; species Phataginus tricuspis. Next base: position 5,611,456 of record JAQQAC010015530.1, on the reverse strand, counting down.
ATTATAATTTTTTCTCAATAACTAGTCAACTGTAAGTGTCCAAGTATTGTATTCTTTTTGAAGGCATCAGGTAGAATTTTAATTTCGTTCTGTATGTTTGATTCACTTTGAAGTCCTGAAAAACCCTTAGTGCAATAATAAAATCTGGTAGTCCAGGGTACTGTTGCCCATGGAAAACAGTAATATCCTCTTTCTCCTCATTTGGTAGACAGGCTATGTTTCTATGATTATGTACTGCAATTGGCAGGTGTTGGGCCACTGAATCAAGAAGGCAGATTAATATTAAATACGGTCACCCTGTCTTCTGGTGTGTATATGTAAGCGTAAAGAAGCCTATATCCTTTCCCAATAGAATAGTGACAGTACAGATAAAATATATATGTATGGATTAATGCAATGTTTGGGGTCAAAGAAAAATAAACCCCTGTAAATACTTTTAATTGGTCCTGATAACATAATGGGGAAAAAAATCACACCATATTGTTTACTTGCCATCCCTTGCAAAACCCTGAGACTGTTCAGTAACAGTTTGCTTGTGGGAAGGAGGTGCGGTGGACCTGCAGGGAGGGGGAGAGGGGCAAGCTGCTGCAGCCTCGCACCTGTGCACTTAGTTGGAAATAACTCCTGACAGGCATCAAACATGACACCTTTTAGCCTTCTAACAGAAACATGCCGAGAGGCAGGATGTTCAAACGGGGCAGAAGAGCGAGGGGCAACGGCGTGAAAGTGACAGCAGTTGCATGAAAAGCCCCGCGCCAGTCCCGCCCTCCCGCAGCCCACCTCCAGCGCGCTCCCCACAGCGCCTCTCCCGACCCCTTCGCCGCAGCCCCGCCAAACCTGGGCTCCGACTCTGCTAACTTCTCAACCCCACCGCCCGCAGCCCGACAAGACCCTAGGCAAGATCGTGGGGTCTGGGACCCATGCAAAAGGCGCACCGCAGCAGAGAAGCTCCTCTTTCCGCCAAACATGCTGGAGGAGCGGAGGAACCGACCTCAGAACCTCCAGGCTGTTCCCTCTGGTGTCCTCTTTCCAGGCTCGGCACGCCCCGAGGGGGGCTGGCCCTGGAGTCGGGAGCCACGGGGCCCGCCGGGGCCGGGAACCCAGCCCAGGTGGCCGACAAGTCCCGGCGCCCCCGACTCTCCCCTCCAGCTCCCGCTCGGCGCCCCCCCCGCCCCGAGCACGTCCAATAAAGTGGGTGAAGTGGGTTCGAATACCGCGGGAGAGACGCGCCAGGAAGGCAAGGAGAGGTGCCTCCCGCTCTCCGCAGAGGTGAAGCACCTGGAAGGGCGGCGCCCCGCCCGTCCCCAGCCCCCTCCCGGCCCGGGCGCCCCGCGGGTCCCGCCCCCGCCCCGCGCGGTTACCTGGCGAGCGGCAGGTGCAGCCTTTCCGGGAGGCGAGCGCAGCCCGGCGGGAAACTTCCCCGGCTCCGGGGCCAACTCTCGGCCGCCCCGCCCCGCCGCGGGCCGTCGGGTGGGCGCGGCGAGCGGGCGCGGGGAGCAGCGGCGGCGCGGGGTCGGCTCGGGCCCCC
>JAQQAC010015530.1:5566006-5604756 GCA_029783875.1 Phataginus tricuspis | reverse complement strand
TGTGTGTGTGTGTGTGTGTGTGTGTGTGTGTGTGTGTGTGTGTGTGTTTGAAAGGAAGAGAGAAAGCAGGCAAGCTTGGAAGAGATTTGATGAAACCAAAAGAGTATGTCAGCGACATATCCTAAGATAAAATACAGTATCTGAGGGCAGAAAGTCTTTCTAAATCCACCCCTCCCGTGTAATGAAATATTTCCCTGTCCAGCCCTGGGAGTAGTGATATACGGTTCACCTCCCCAGACTGAATATCAGCTCAGCCCCGAGGGGCACACCATGGTGAGAGGCTTTTTTTGAGGACTTTCTGTCAACTGTTCATTCAAAGTGTGTACTGTTAACAGGAGGATTTTTTTTAATGAAGGTAAATAATGATTTCTGAATGTATAAGATGAAAAAATTAGTCTTAAGCTCAAGAAATCTTATACATGGTAGCCTCATAAAATTTAGTATATGATGTCAGCAATGTATTACAAATGTTACTTTCTAAAGTTGACAGTCAAAATTTCTGAAAACAGAACTCCTCCAGGGACCCTTAGACCCATGTGATATATTTACTCATTTACATTTGAATCTATGTCAGTGCACTGTTACCCTAAACACTATCTGGACAGTTAGTCTATTTTAAAGTCCTTTTCCCTCTTACATTAAAAAAAAAAAGAGGTATTTAAGAAAATTCTCTTGTAGTGCTTAGAAAAAAAGGAAAGGAAAGAAGTTAATATCTACTAGATGTTTACCCTCTTGCTTTTGTATTTGTGAAAGTTAACAACACTGGGATTTAAAACTTGAAAGACTGTCTTACTCAGAAAAGAAGACACTGTTTCTGGCTTATAATTATGAAAGCTACTTGAACCTTAGGTACTAAGGTGAAAGTGAACACATTCGGGATATAGTCTCTTGCTAAAGTCCATTCTTCATACATTTCTTAACACCTGGCGACATCCAAGAACAGACTTTCCAAGGAGAAATGTGTCTTTATGCAACTCCTTCAAAAATTTTTCATATTAAAGTTCCTGGGGCCTCATAGCTTTAAGCAGTTACAAGTTCATTGTTAGAATAGTAAAAATACCTCAATAATATGAAATCACTACTTCCTCGGGATCTCTTACCTGCTTCATCTTCTCTTGGTTCCCATTTTACATTCTAGCCACTGTGCTGAGCACTTTAATTTTTAATTTCGAAACACCAATATTATTTTGAAACTCCTCCATGCACAGAGTACATCTGTAGGATAGTTATTGCTTCAGTGTAATTTTTCAATGTTGAGTGACCATTTTAGAAGCCTTCACAATATCATAGCTGATACATCTTCTATTTTTCATTTTGATAGAGGGACTATTTAACAAATCTGCACTTAAGATGTTCAGTCTGCATTTTTTCAGACGCATTTGACTGTACTTCGTGATTTACTAAATCACTTGGACATCATGCAAATGTTCTGAAACTATAAAACTCTTGTTATTTCTTTCAACCGCCACTAAAAGCAAAGGATTAAAAAATACCAGTGCATTATCTTTTGAACACTGCCTATACTTCTACTTAGATGTGTAAATATCTTTCCCAGCATAGGAGCTTCCTGTCTGTTGTCAAGCTGACTGGAGACTTTCATGGGAGAGAAAAGTGAAATGTGTTCCAATGTGATGAAGAAGCAGAAAGAAGGGCAAAGGCTTTACGTAAGGAAAATAGAAACAAATGTGTTCCAGTGTGATGACTTTATTGTAAATGTGCTAAATACCAGGAATTAAAGTGTACAAATGGCATGTGCAACAGACACTCCTGAGCTATGAATAAACTTTTAAGTCACCCTTTAGATTAAATGCAATAACGCAGTTTTACTTTTAACCATAATGAATTATCATAGGTGGTGAACGCATGAATGACTACAGCTTATCGGACGAGCACAGCGCAGTGCAGAAATGATCTTTACACACAATAAACGAACATCTAGTCAGGAAGGAAAGGAAAAGCCCCATGATTGTTATTCGTTCTTACTTTTCCTAAATATTTAGAAAGGATGTCTGTTGATGGAAAGAACTGGTAATTATTTACAGATATTATTGCCTACATTAGGTAGCCCGTCACTTTAGCAGATTAAACTGGCCTTTTTTTAAGCATTTGTTTTAAAATTTAAATTATACTTGCATGAGAAAAATGATTTTCCTCAGACCTTCTCTTCCCTGCCATCTATGTCTTTGTCCGCGAGAAGGCAAAGCAGAGGACTAAACAGGATGTGGCATATTCATTTATGACCTTTTAGCCACTGTATAAATATAAAGAGTTGCTAGGAATAGAAGTTCATGAAAGCAGAACTGCAACATCAATGGAAGTAGGGGTGTGGAGGTTTGGTATTACTGTCACCAATATACAGATAAAAGTGTTGAAGGTAGGCAAATTCTAGGCAGATTTATCCCAGGGTACTTCCTGTTCTGAACTGCATAATTTTGGAGAACTATGGAAAATGGAAAGAGAATTGGGAGGAAACCTGCACAGTCCTATCAACTGCCTAGTCCAGTGCCTGGCATAGTAGGCAAGCAGGATTTATTAATTCACAGAATCAAATTTAAAATAGGCTCCATGGAAAAGACCAAATAATCTAGCATTATCTGAGTTGTCTTCAAGATTTAAACAAGTGAAAAATATATATTTTTAAATGGGTTAAAAGGGACAGCATCAAGGATTATCTTAATATACGTGTATAAATGGAAGCCACATCTTTTGTTCATTTATTTATCAAATATTTATTGAACATCTCCCATGTTCATAGCTGCCTCTGGGGATTGGCACGCAAACAAGAAAAACATGATCTCTGCCTGCATTCTATTTACACTCAAGTGGGAAAAAGATAGTACACAAGTATATAAAACAAGTAAACATGGTAAATAAAGACTGAAAGTTTCTATGAAGGAAATAGCCAGGATTGTATTTTAGTAAATAGGAAAAAGGGGATACCGAGGTTGAAGTACAGGAAAGGAGCTGGTATCTGAGCTGAGTCCTTAAAGGTGAGGAGTAAACTAAGCCGAAAGCCTGGGGAACAGTGTTTCAAGCAGAAGGCTCATCGTGTGCAGAAGCTCTGTGGTGAAAACGAGTTTGGCGTATTTAAGGAATAGAAAGGAAGCTAAGTGGGCTGTGGAAAATGAAACATTATGACCTGAACCTAAAGAAATAAGAGGCCTGGCTCACGGGGGGCTTGTGGGCATGGCAAGTATGTGGAACACTTTTATGTGCAGCGGGAAGTCATTGAGGGATTTTAAGCATAGATAGTCAGATTTATATATATTGATAATGAATGTAAATAAACAATAGTTTGAATAACGTAGACATCATATTATCATTTCATGGACTGGAACATCTTTTAAAATAGAATAAATTTCTCTTTAAAGAATGTTCTCTATGTGGGCCTACCTCTAGGTGTGTGGAAATAATTACGTGAGAACCCCTATGTCTGCATTACACACTCAAACACACACGCAGAATAGAGCAAGTCAGTTATTTTTTTTTCTAGCTTATGTCTTTACCAAAAATTATAAATCACCTTATGGGCGTATGATGAACTTGAGGGTCAGTCTTAAGGTTAATTCTGGTGAGGTTTGCAGATGGTTATGAGGGGATCTTTCATTTGGCTAGTGATTTGCAGAGGGGAGATTTCTCAGGGTCTCTTTCCATGTTTATGGTTGACATTCCTCCTAAACCTGTGGGCCTCTTTGGCCTTTCACGCCCCGAACCAGCACTGGTCTCCGGGGCTTCCTTGGTTACTATTTGTTAAAGGCAAGTAGCCAGCTGGAGGTGCACACCTGTGGCGTGGACCGCAGGCTCTGATGACAGGCGACAGCAGCCCTAGCTTGCTGTCCAGAGAATGCTGGCTGTGTTCCTGCTGTTCAGGATCCTTTTTCACTATTTTGCAGTTGTTTTAATCAGGTCATAAAATTGTGGGCCGTCCAAAACCCTTAGAGATGACATAATTCGTGGGAGAAAATACATCCTAGAGATATGTAGGAAATTTGTCAGCTTAAAATTGCAAGAGATATGATAGGGGTGTGTTAGTCAGAGCTGCCACAACAAAGACCCACAGACCGGGAGCCTTAAATAATGGATATTTATTCTCTCAAGGCTCTGGAGGCTGAAAGTCTGCAGGTGTCAGCAGGGCTGATGTCCTCTGCAGCTTCTCTCGTTGGCCTGGAGATGCCGGTCTTCCCGCTGTGTGGCTCTGTGTCCTAATGGCCCCTGTCATAAAGACACCAGGCATCCTGGCTGAGGGCCCACCCTAAGGACCTCATTTTAATTTAGTTACCTCTTTGAGGACCTCATGTCCAGGTACAGTCTCACTGTGCAGTCCTAGGAGTTAGGGCTTCAACATAGGAATTTGGGGAGACACAGTTGAGCCTATAACAGAGGGTAAGAAATCTGAGAATTAAAAGGAAAGATAGTTAGCATTTCATTTATGCATATTGAACCATACTGATCCTCACCCCACCTTGAGCCTCACAGTTTCCACGCACCCTAGACTTGCAGAAGCCAATGGCTACATTCTTTGAAGTCCCCTTTTCAACAGCCCTGGTTTCTTGTCCTAGTTTCAAGTCTGCAGTACCGGAGTCACCACCTTTCTTCTGTGACTGACATAAGGGTACAGCAATGGTTTCAAGAAAGGTGATTTCAAGGGTGATGGCATTACATTACCGTTTGGTGTTTAGATCAGGAGTGAGAAGATTAGAAACACGGTAGAAAAGGAGTCTTTGAGGCAAAGTAGTTTTTCCTCTTCATTTACTCAGAATTTCGCTGGCATAACAGGTCACTGTCTTGGAGCATTGTTTAGAAGTTGTTACTATGTGCCAACTCCCAAAATGTTATCACTGCATCTTCTTTGTGCCGCAGTGCATCCAAGTGCCGCCCTCTCTGTGTGCCTCGTGCCAGAGCACAGACCTGTGAGGGCTGCCACCCCAGGATTCCCCGTCTTTCGGCTTCCAGCTGGGTTCTGCCGATGGGATACAGGCGCGGGAGGTCAGAGGGCAAGAGGAGAGAGGGGAGAAGAGTGTTAGTCCCTTGGCTGCATAACAAACCCCCGCAGGTTTGGCAGCTTAGTGCAACAACCACCCGCTGGCCGGGAGTTCTGTGGGTCGGAAGTCTGAGCGCATCACGGCTTCTCTGCTCGGTGTCCTCCAGGCTGATACGCAGGTGTTGGCCAGGCGGAGTTCTCAGCTGGAGCTCAGGGTCTGCTTCCTTAGGCAGAACTCAGCTCATTCCGGGGTGGGACTAAGATCCTCATTTCCTCGCAGGTTGTCAACTGGGAGCCATACTCGGTTCCTAGAAACCACACACGTGCCTTCTATGTGGGCCCCTCCATCTCCAAAGCCAGTAACACTCCATGTGATTCTTCGTCACACTTGAGATCTCTCTGAGGCTCCCTCCCACCGCTGGATTCACAGGAAAGGGGCTCCTGTGATCAAGTAAGATCCACTCAGTTAATGGCTCTCTCTGAAGGCCGCTGGTGTGGGGCTAACCGCATCTGCCGGACCCCTTCCTCAGCAGCCCCTCAATCAGCACCGCCCAATCCCTAGGGTACCAATGTCGTGTGCACACCAGGGCCTGGGAACCTTCTGAGTTTCCCTAGAATTCTGCTGGCCAGAAAGAGCAAATGCACTGGAAAGTTGCACAGCACATGGCCAGACACGAAACAGTTGAGTGGCAAACGTGGCTGGCTGTACTTGTCATCCCAATTGCTTCAAACTGATTGTATTTTTGACAGTTGTGACATTATCAAAAGAGTGTCAAAGAATCCAGAACAGCAAAGTCATAAGCAACACTGGGAATGAGAGCACGAAGCCTGGAGAGTTTTCTTTGCCTGAATTCGGGAAGCTCGGGGTGGCCTGGAAGTGCTACAGGCAGTCTTTGGAAATGCTATGGGCATTTTTGCAGAATATGCTTTGGAGAAGAGCTTCACAGCCTGGAGTTCCATCTTTTGAAATAAGAAATGCAAACAGAAAGAGAGCCTATAGGAGCTAAGATGTGGAACTTTACGGTCCAAATGTTAGCACTTCAGAGACTGAGAGTGTACGATTATGTTATGTTTGATTATGAGCAAAAAACAAACCAGTTGGACTGACATAGAGCATCAGGAATGTTGGCCAGTGACCCACATAAAATACGGTTAGATTATTCAGTGGAAGTGAAAACATGAACCAGGTTAGGATAATACCTACAGAAAAGCAATCCTAAACTAGAAGTGAGCAGGGATTCCAAATTATTAGTACCCCAGGTAGTAAGGGATTTTGAACAACTGGCACAGATTTACCGTCATTTTAATAAGGTGAATCACCGAAGGTTTTATTGTTCTTTATTTGTGTGTTTTACCACTTATATGAGCTCATTTGTTCAGGCAGAATGACCAACAATAATAGTGTGGGTATTCCCAGCTTTGGATATGGGAATTTGTATTTGATTCCCAATAGTCAGGGTGTTTAGTTGGTGTATCAGTCGTCTTGTGTACTTTATTAATCTTTGAAAGATTGGAGAATTGGGACACATGGGATCTTGGTGCTGTTAATTCAACCTGTTGGGAGGTGCCAACAGTACCTGCTCTTCCTAACTCAGGCTGCAGGGCAGAAAGAGGGGCCTCGTCTACTCTCAGGCATCTGGAGGAGGCTCTTTGGCTGAGACAGAGGAAAACAAAATATGGACAACAGGAGATCGTCAGGCTGTACTTTCTTTTTTCCAATTCATAAAGGAAGTGGCCTTTGGATGGATCATAGCGGCAAACCATCCATCCTGCTGTCATTCTGTTGCCGTGCTGAGAACTAGAATATTTCAGTCTGTGCGTCCTTCCCTGACACAGAGCAAGAGCTGGCCTGTTCTCTCCTCCAGCCCAGCAGCCTCACAGCCAGCCGACCCAAGACTATGGCTTCTCTGATCTGGCTGTTTCCTCCCTTTACATCGGGTACCGGTCACCTCGCCTGTCTTTGACCTCCAAGTTTTATAGTGCTTGGTTAAATTTTTTTAGCAAAGTTCTCAGGACCTTGACACTGAGCCTGAATCATCAGTTTTCCTGTTTTTATCCAAAGAGCTCTTTGGCAGACTGTGTGGAACACATGGTCGAAATAAGGCTGAGCCGAACACCAAGTGTCTGGAAGGTCAGTAGGAGGCGGTGAGGAGAAGGGATAGAAAGACATATAGACCGATGGTATGCGGTATAAACTGATGGCTCAGTGTCAAAACCACACAGGGAATATGTGAGGAAGGACAGTGTTGGCCTGAAAATACAGTTTTATAGAACAATGTGGAGAGATGTTGTTCTTCTACACACACACACACACACACACACACACACACACACACACACACACTACTACCTACTTTCTATACCAAATATATAAAATCCCGACTGTACCTTTCAGAATGGCATCATTTGAAATAGTTGCATTAGTCCGGAGCTTGCACACAGAAATTTTATTTTCTTTCGTTACATCCAGAGTTGGTAAGACAGGGCACTTGTAAACACTCAAATGTAAGTATTTATTTTCAACAAAAATATGGCTACCCAGAAAGAGACAGAAAGCTCAGAAAGTCTCCAAGGTAATTCGTGTGATCTCAGAGGGCTGATAGTATGGAAAGAAGCAAAGTGGTTTACTCACATATGAGCTCTCCCTGTGGCCGGCCTGGAACCGTGCTGTGAGGATCGACGTGTCCACTTGCAGCAAGACAGACACCTGGCAAATAGTCTGAGCCATGTGCTCAGGTTATTAGGATACCCCCATTCGTGGGCCATTATGAAAGACTCAGATACAAATTTTTTGACTTTCTCTCTTCCCCTCCCCTCATCCATCCTCACTATAATTTCCCCCTGAATTCTAGTCATACCACCTTCTTTTACTGACTCACTCTGCTTTCTAGATTGGTTAATATCACTGATTACACTCCAGCAGCCTCTTTTACCAACTAATCCTAGTCATGAATGATAGATACGCTACGGATGCCAGGGAAGTTGTTTCCCACGTCTCCTCAACTACACATTTACAACCTATTCCCACGTTCTAAGGGCATCTTGCTATTGCCTTCCAAGTTCTGGCTCTGATATTGCGTTTAGTTCACCTGTAGAGTAAATGATATGGTCCATAGTACAAGCTGCATTTCTAACAGCCATTTCTTTTAATGTATTTATACAATTTCTAGCAAGCATCTCTTGCAAGATAATGCTGTTTGACCTCAGGGAGCCCAATCACCGTGTGCACTAAAGGCACAGGTCATCAAAGAAGACAGATATCTAAGTGCCCTCCTGGCAGATGACAATTAAAGGAAGCATCTGCAGCCACATGCTGTATCTCTATCCCTCTGCCTATGCTGAAGTTTTCCTTTTTTTTAAGAAAAGCAGCATGGTTTAATGGAAAGAGTGAAATGAGATAAAACTTGAGCTAAAGATAAAAATTAGAACTTTGCTGACTATCTCAGAGAAAGCTGTTACAGAAATTAGCATGGCATGGAGTAGGCATTCAAGAAATATCTGAAGTAGTCAGTCAGTTACCCACTGTCTTGACATTCTGCTGAATTCTTTTGGTATTATTAGAGCCCAGACATACTCCAAAAAACACCTTTACATTTTAAAAGACGTAAAATATGTTTCTCTGAAGGGTGGGTAAGAAATCCTACACCCATTCTAAAAGTATAGGCAACCGTGGTTTGTATCTTTAAGAAGTTGAATTCTTTTATGCTATTAATATTTCATGGGAGTCAGGAGGCCATTTCCAAGGAAAAACTTATTTCCCCTATTTCTCTTCTAGGCTTCCTCAGCTCAATTAAGCTCTGTTTTGGAAAGTGAAGGAAAAACATTTTAAAGGAAGAAGATACGTAAGCAGAAACAAAACATAAAATACCTAGCTCGATATTTTACATATTGTTTGAATGATTTATCCCTGTAGCAAATACTTACAACTACTTCATATCATCCCCATCTAATATCTTGGAAAATCTCTCTCTCTCTCTCTCTCTCTCTCTCTCTCGGTGTTTTTAACTTCACATCAGGATTGCTGGATTTTAAGACAAGTCATCAGAGTGCCATGCGCCATACACAGATTAAACAGGTCAGGGTGTGAAGGACAGGGAAAGAAATTTGCTTATGAAATGATGAAAGTAAAATTTGAGTAAAGCCAGAAGATAGAACAAATAAAGTAAACCAAGCTTTGATTTTCCTTTGCTCACTTGCTCTTTGTTTTTCATTACAATCTATTTATTGACAAAAGTTTCCCGACTGACAAAGCCTGGCATGTATGTAAAGTGTCAGAACAAATGCCTGAGGGTTCTGAGGATCCATTGAATGGTTTGAATAATTCTTCAGCCTTTCTCTGATCGCTTCCGCTGAATTTATAAGCTGAAGATATTTTAACTATCTTCCAATTTATTCAATGCAACTCTTCTAAGTTAGAATTCTTTCCCACTTTTGGAAGAGAATAAGGTATTTTATGTATTGAAAAGCAAACTCTTCTCATTGTGGTATATTCTGCAATTCTTATTAAATATATTGATCGTATATTGTTATTTTGTAATGATTACTAGGGAGAATGATTATAAAATTCTGTTAAAATTAGTGTTTTGGTTTCATATGCTAATTTTTATCATATAACATAGATATTTAAGGTTTAATTTTAACATACACGTATTGTTTCTGGTTTTGTTCTTGTTTATTTGCTGTGTCTACTACATACTGATCTTCTAATGTAAAGAAAACAATTTAAAGGAAAAATTGTGTATAATTCTCTATTTTCCTATCTAAGCAATAAAAGAGTGATCCTTTCAGATCTATAAAAAAGGAGCTACAGGTCAGGTAGAGGTTATCTGAAGCGGGTGGATTTTGTCAATTATAAAAAGAAAACATGACTCAGAAAAAATGTTCAGTTAATCCTTCCATTAAAATTCCTATTAAATCACAGTAATCTCCAAAAAGACACATGAATGATATATCAAATACTTCCCTTTTTTTTCATTTTCCTTCTCATTAGTTGCTGAGGGCAATGACAGAGAATATGTATTTCTCGTAAGTGACTTAGCATGTACTAGGCATGAAGTTATATGATGGATGAAGCAAAAGAAACTCTCCATCCAAAAGTAAGTTCCAGAAAAATCCAATTCTATACTTCTCAGAAACTTGAACAATACAATTATCAACTAAACATGGAAGGAAATTCCTAATTATTGAGCCAGGGAAATTTTAACCTAGCAGGAAGAATAAATCAAAATAGCAAAAGGATCAGATTGAAAATTGGTATCTGCTAATCCATTAGCAGTTTCTGCTGTCACTTCATAGCACTTCTTGGAGGTATGGATCACATTTCTTTCAGTTTTGGACATGTTCTAGGAGCCCTGGAAGTCCAGTGATGGGCATTTTTATCTGCATACTGCCAGTGATCACATTTTAGAAGAAGCCATGGAGAGTCAAAGAACTGAGTGCCTAACTCTGTAACTTCCTCTCCAGGAATGTCCATTATCAGTAGAGGGAGAAATCTAGAAAGTCAGAAGCCTGGTTTGAGAAGGTGTCTCAAAGGTCCTGGATTTATATATGTTTCTACTTTGGACAGATGTCTTCTTGAGTTATGGAGCAGCACAAAACCTCCTGAAGGCAGATTTCTAGTGGAACCACGGATTCCCCTATGGAACTATCAGTCAGACTTACACTTGATTAAATTTGCCCAAAATGGGGAGTAGGAACAGAGTTACATTACTTCCTCTGGGATACCCAAATGACAACCTACTAGGCCATAAAGCAGTAATAGTGAAGGTTCTTGTGCTCAAAGTATTTATAAAATTAGAGGAATCCTAATAGAGGGGGATGAGGGAGGAGGAATTGGAGGAAGGTGGTCAAAAGGTGCAAACTTGCAGTTGTAAGATAAATAAGTCCTGGGGATGCAGGGTACAACCTGATGGCTACAGTTAACTATGCTGTACGTATATTTGAGTATATTTGATAATTGTTGAGAGAGTAGATCCTGAGTTCTCATTACCAGGAAAAAATATTGTTTTTTTCTTTTATATCTATGAGATGATGAATGTTGGCTAAACTTATTGTGGTAATAATTTTACAATATATGCAACTCAGGAATCAAGTCATTATGCTATACAACTTAAATGTATACAATGCTGTGTGTCAGTTATATCTCAATAAAACTGAAAGGAAAAAATATTCACTATGAATAAATATACAGAATCCCTGAAAACCAAAAAGAAATTTGAGGAACCTTAGAAAGCCTCTAACATGGCTTCCTCATTTTACAGAAAAGGAAGCAGTCCAAGTTGTACCTACTTATAGAGTGTCTGTGTAAGCCACAACTCATGACTTTTGAGGAATATTCATTTGTGTAGCTACTCACAGACATGGTTGAAAACAGCAAAATTTTCCTACTGGGTTTGATTACCATGTTACTGCACAGTTTAAGCATGTTTATAATAATTTTTTATATTAGCGTGTGTCTTTGAGAATGAAAGATTATTTCTTGAAGTGGTACTGATTTTCCATTAAAATATGTGACATGTATTATTAGATGGAGAATTTATTTTGTCAAGGTCAAAGATACTTGCTGAGCTCAATGTAGTTGGAAATTATTTCCTCATGTGGACCTAGGAAGAAGCCTGGTTTCACTGATAATAAATTAAGAATTGTAACCTGGAACTACCATAAAATGACTATTTAGAAAAATAACATCTGTCTCAGCTGCCACTAACCACCTCATAGCTCTGTTGAAAGTCTCTTTAAGAAATTCATTCATAACGAAGATTAGTTGTTTTCCCAATTGAATTAGAGAAACATTTAAATACCCATTAACCACTATTGAATAGTAAGTGTTGCAAAAAGGCAAATAACATTTTGAGCAATTAAGTTTTAGGTCTCTGATTGACAAAACAATGAAGGAGATACGCCTTTTCTAGAGAAGTCCCAGTACCTCGGGCCTCCCCTACTCACCAATCCCTCCTAAAGGAAAATGATGTACATGATTCCCTCTTCTTTGTGGCTATTTTCAAGACAGGAGACACAACTTTGTAAATAGATGTTGGGAGTTATGCATGCAAGTAGACTGATCTCTTCATATCTTCTTTCATATCAAAAGGACCAGAGACTTCTGGGTTTTTATAATAGCACACACTGTAAATTTATCTACCTAATTTATATCCATTGTCAACAATACAAATACTTTTCTATCTGAAATATCTCCTCCATATAACTGAAGTTGTCTTATTATAGAATGATGGAATACTTAGCATTCTCTTACTATCTCCAAAATTTGCATCTCTTACTATCCTGAAAAATCTACAGAACATCTAATGTTTGCAGCTTGGGGACTACAGGTTATAATACTGTATAGCATATTTGAAAGTTGCTAAAAAGTAGATATTAAAAGTTCTTAGCACAAGGAGAAACATTTTGTAACTATGTATGGTGACAGATGTTAACTAGACTTATAATGATGGTCATTTTAGAATACATACAAATATCGAATCCTTATGTTGTACACCTGGAACTAATATGTGTCACTTATATCTCAAGAAAAAAAATTTAAGAAACAGCTAAAACTTAAAGGGCAGTTGGCCAAGAAGAAATAACATCTTAGCAATTAAGTGAACTTTGGGGTCAATGATAAAAGTTACATTGCATTAGTTATGGAAAAGAAATCCACAGTTACAATTTCAGAAAAATAAATAAAAATTAAACCTTCCTGTGATTTGTTGAAAGTCCATTTCAGAAAAGAAGAGTCCAGAACTGTCTAATCTTTGAACTTAAGAATGAGAACCAGGTTGAAAGGTCAGCACCATTGTCACGTTGATGTTGTCGATATTTTAATACCCAATGGACCAACAAAAATTTTAAGAAATGGACAAGAGATGATAAGACAGGGAATCGGGAGATTCCAGGAAGGAAGTGGGTGAATGCTTTCTGCAGTCGTGCTGACACTGTATAAATTATTCTGCTATGGTACGCCTGCTGGCTCTGCATTCACCCACAGCCGGTGTGGCCAAGCATAAACCTGCCCATCAGAAAAGGGCTAATTGTTTAATTGAACGGGGGCACTTGACCTGACTACACCATTACCTTGATGACAGTTGAGTTAAACAAAAGCCAGATGCTTGCACATTTGCTGGTTATGTTTGATTTTCATGCATTTGCTCATTGCCATGCTTGGCATTATTGGGCTGCTATAGTCTAGAAGATAAAATTCTTTAATACTCTATTTAGAACTACAGGAGACGAAGCTTGATCAATACTTTTTATGAATCTGTAAACCATTATGGCACAGCATATTCCCATAGACTTTCCCCTAGTGACATGACTATATTATTTTGGGGCCAGAGGCCCAAGCAATATTGAAATTCTGCTTGAATTCATCTTCCATAGACCATAAAAGTGACAAGATCCCCAGAGATTTACATTCTCTTATGCTATAGATTAATCAATCTTGCAGGTGGAAAGAGAAAGATTTTGGTGTGCCTGCTACAGACTATCTTCTCAGCCTGGGGAAAGTGTAAACAATTAATTTCCTTTTCCCAACAGAAGTGGATTGTGAAGGTGACTTGTCTAAATCAAAGAAATTGCAGTTTAGGTTTCTTTTTGCCACACGCTCTTTGATAGATTTGGACAATGATGCTCACAGTGTCATAAAGAAAAGATTCTGGAATGTGTGAGTTTACGGAAAATAATTCTTTGGCAACAACGAAATAGCAACCAACTTTTTGTTGCTGTTAGACTCAAATATTGATTGAGAAATCAGTCTGTGCAGGACAGTTACCAACTATAGTATTTATTACTGGTGTTGTTCAAAACTTGAGGTTCAGACAAATGATTTTATCCCACAAAACCATTACGTGATCTGTCAGAACAAACGTACCCAAACAGGCTTCCTTAGTGTTTAAGAAAAAACTCTCAAAATTTTCCCTATTTCATCCTCTAAAAATAGAATTGTTTTATTCCAAGGAACTGATCAATTATTTATGCACAGTAACTACTAAATTACTTTAATCTCCACTTTGGACAGTTCTCCAGCATAAAAATGCCACTGGCAATTTCAAAACATCGTTGGACATTTTACAGACTAAGGATATTTTCTAGAAGTGTTAACTCACTTGTCCCACCAATTTAAAGAAGTTAAGATTTCCCTGCGGAAAGATAATGGAAAATTAATCCAAGTTTTTAGAGAGCCTGAGTTCATTAAAACTCTTTGAGGCAAAATTTGGCAATAGCTATCAAATTAAAAATGCATCCAGCTTTTGAGACACCAATTCCGCTTCTAGAAATTCATTGTATAGTTACACTTAACACATGTAGATGTACTTTGAGAAGACTCGTCTTTAAAGTTACTCACAGAAGAATCTTTGTAATAGCAAACGATGGAAAATTATCTAAATGCTCATTTTTAGTAAATTCCTTAAACTCATTATGTTGTAACTATATGTTGGGTTACTATCCAACTGATATACTAATGTCCTGATATGGGAAGATAGCCATCATATTGTAAGGTAAAAAAAAATAATAATAGAAAAATGTACATGTATTTTTTACCATTTATGTACAAAGAGGGGAGAGAAGTGGAATATATATTTATATTCAATATACTCTTCAAAAGAATATTGAAACTATGAAACCAGTAACAGTGATTCCCTGACAGATGACACATAAAATAAGTGTCCGAAGAGAGAAATAGGAGGAGACATTTCTCTATGTCCTCACTTAAATTTTTTAATGTTTGTATTTGAACCATGTGAATAGACTTAGTATTTAAAAAGCAAATAAGGAAATATTTTAAAAGAAAAAAGTAAAACTACATATCGGTCTCCAAGGAGACCAGGGTCTGTTAGGTAAGTCAGCTCTTTGAAAATTCTGGTACATTGTGTAGACGGGGCTGTCGCATGACTCTCTCCTCAGGCTGCAGTGCCCCGGTGTGGGCCGCACGGCCCCCCCTGCCAGCACGTCTGCACCGCCTCTCCACAGCAGCATGGGGTGGGCAGAAGTGCTGAAGAGTTAACCCTCCCGGGTATGAGCCGTCTTCAGCCTACCACTCAAGAGAGCTGTCCCATCAATATCCAGCTCCTAGCCCCTCAGGGGATAACACGGAGGCCTGAATTCTACACTGGAATGAAGCTGTCTCACCCAAGGTGGGAGCTTGTTTGCTAACACATCCTTTATCGGCTACCTTCCTTTTTGTCTCTCACTTCCTCATTCCTTTTCCAGTTTCCCGATGTCACCTGGTAAATGAACTGGCACTCTGATCCTCATGGCATGCATGGTGTGTGTCTGGAGGCATCCGAGTTAGGACAGCTGGTACTGGAAGTTGGGTGGTGAAGCGATAGCCTCTGGTGTGCTATAGCATCACTGTTGCTAAGACCCCAGCTGTCGGCCAGATACAGAGGGAAGCTATATGGAAGCCAGGTAATGAATGTGTTCCTGGCCTGATGCAGTCTCAGCGGGTCAAATGTGTCCACAGACCCAGCCGGTTCCCTTCCTTAGACCCTGAGTGTATAATCGGATTTGATATGCTTAGCAGCTGGAAGAACCGCCAATTAATCCTCTATCTGTGAATTAAGAGCTATAATGATAGGATAGGCCAACAGGAAGCCCCTAAAACTTCCACTTCCCTTGAGGCTAGAAGAAGGCTAGAGAGCTGCACCCTGGGAGAAATGGCAGAGACTAGAACCGTCTACAGATATTGAAAGATCCTCACTGTATCCCTCTTTAATTCTTCAGTCTCACTCTTGATAAACACCAGAGCATCATGGTGGGTGACAAACAACTATTGTGAACTTAACCACGTCTGAACTCCCATCTCAGTTCTAACGCCAGATGTATTAGCTCGACAGAAGAACTCATGCTCCGCTGATCTGGTAACCGAGTTCCTCCAGTCCCCATCAGGAAGGAGAACCGGAAGTTTGCGTTCCCTTGGAACTGACACCAGTACCCGGCAGAGGTCTTGTCCTGGAGTTCGTTAGCTTTTCTCCTCTCTTTACAGTATAGTACTTGAACATTAGGACATTTCCCCAAGCTTCACGCGGATCCACAAGATCGACGAGGTAGTTTTCACTCAGTCTGGGGAGCAAGAAGGGGCTAACACTTACCAGGGTGCCCTGGTAAAAAACGTTCTCATGTGAAGTTAGAAGGTAAACCCTTCAGAGATGAGAGGCAGGTGATATGGGGGTGTTTTTAGAGGTCCCGTTGTCTGGGGTCCAAGGACAGGGGCAACACCTTGTACCTGCTACCACTGAGAAAAAGCCGATGTTTGATTTTGGAGATGACACACGTTGCACTCGGTGGCAAGTTGATTACAGTGCGCCCTTGTCTCCCCGAAGGCAGCAAAGCATAGACAAACATAGCAAACTGGGACATATTTTGGGTGTAGGCTGCTCCTCCCTCTCCACAATGCCTGTCCCCCACCCCCCGTGTTCTGGAAGCTCACAGAATGCTGGTGCCTTACCACGGAATTGCCTTACATGAGTGGACCCCCTTCATGAGGACGGAGATGCAACAAGGAGCCCTTAACTAAGGGATGTGCCAGCCTTCTCTATCACATCAGCCACCTCAGTCACAAACTCTCAGCCAGAGAGAAAATCTGAACAGCCTCCTGAAGTGCCGCCTCCCCTTCTCTTCCCCACGTGCCCACTTCCCTGCCAGAACGTCCCGGATCACCTCCCCGAGAAACGACTCATGCGTGGCTCTTCACCTGCACTTGCTCTGGGGGTGAGGGTGGGGGACAAACCATGGGGTTGTGGTAACCGCACGGTTCTTGTCAGTCTGTCAATATCATTCTTTCCTATGCCGGCCTTGTTTCACTCCATTCACTGGGCTAGGATAGCAGAAACATTTGTCTGCAGCCAGCATGCATCAGATTTTCCTGCAAACACCAATTCTTATAATCAGGACATTCAGGATTTATTCAATTTATTTCAGACTCTGAACTTGACTTTCAGTAGGTCTGGCCTGATTTCTTTTTAGTGCCTTGAGCCACTGCTTACTTCCATGGGAAAAAAAAAACCATACTGTAGTAAATTAGGCAGGTTTTACAGAGGGGTATAGTCTTGGGTTTGAACCTTGCTAGCTGACTTCATGTTTATGGGGGGTGAGCCGAGTTTGAGTATCATAAACTCTGAGCTAAGTTGCATCCTCTGTACTCTGAGAATAATAATAAGTGTTTTGTAAAGACTTTTGCAAATGTATTTATAGCACGTTGCTCAGTGTCTAGCACATAATGAATCCTTAACAAAAGCTATTTACCCATACTGTTCACCTTAGCTTTGTGTGTAAACTCCCTCTTCGAACCTTCAAAACACTTATAATATAGATGTGATGTTTATGATAATTAAAGAAGATAAAGTAAGTCGAGTGCTGTACACAGTTAAGTGTTCAATAAATGTCAGTCCCTTTCCCACATAAGCACAATTTTTATCTGCTTTAAATTGTCAGACTTTCGGACAACAGTGTTATCTAGTCCTTCCTGGAAAGAAAATCATAGCCTTTCATCAGACCTCACTTCTGGACATCTATTTTGCAGAGCAGTGCTTCTCATGTATAATCCTTCTCCCCTCATTATAAATTCCTCTCATCACCTGGCTTGAGGCGATAAGTGCAGTTTCTATTCTTTTATCCAAAAAGGGTCAGTTTGGGGGGTTGCTTCCCCACAAAGCAGGCAATTCCATTTCCACGCAATTCTCTTAGAAAGATAGCAGTGAGAAAAGAGAGTAGGTGTGCAGCCAGAGTGAAGACACACCTGATCACCACCAATTTCCCTGGGCAGCGATGGCCGTCCAGCCGACGCTCTGGGTCACAGGGATGTGGCCCCAGCCCCCGCATTTCTAAACTGGATGGGCCAGTGGCTGACCAAGACTAGAGCAGCGGGAACAGGGCACCCACCTGCTGGTAATAAGGAGGCAAATTGGCTGTAGGGAATTTAAAACTATAATAAAACTGACCAAAATTTGGCCGGCTTTGTTTTTAATCACCACATGGCAGCAATTCTAGGTGTTAGTGTTAGAAACTCCTCTCTGAAAAAATCTTTTATTGGAGTCCTAAATAATTACTGTGGGTACTCTTGATATTTTTACTGCTTATCCTTTAATGAACATTGCATTCTCATTAATTTGCTGAACAGTTTGTCCCATTCCCCATACACTGGGACTCAGCTACATGCATTCAGTTTAGCACCCTGTCTCCTGATTTGAAATAAACATGGTAACAGCGATTATAAAGAAATAAAACGAGTTATTTCCATTCTGTAACTCTCTGTAACCATTCTTGTTTCACATTCAAAACAGAGAAAGAATGAATTTAAACTGTAAAGTCCTATCTTAGTTCAGTAAGTACAAATTTTGGTTCATATGAGAAATGTATTTGTGTGACTTCATGATTATTGTTGAGTATAACATGTTTGTTTAGTGGAAAGGATATTAAAATATGACCTGCTTTGGGTGTCATGTAAAGTACAATAAAAAATAAAAAGAGGTCACTGGGATGGATTTTGGGTGGCAACCTGGTGAGCAGATGGGGCTAAGGGTTTAGCCTTGATCAGGATTTGCATAGCAGTTTTCATATTTTCATGTAGCTCGTATTTAACGCATCAATAGGAATAAGAGTGCATTCTAAGGTTGTTTTTACTCACCCTTGATAGGAATGAGAAGTGAGTATTTTTTAATGTCAAAAAACAACATGAAACAGCATTTGCATGTAAGTTGTCGCAATAATGATATTCACTTTGGCATTAGTTTAATGACATATATCAAAACTGTGTCACATTTATTCTACTCTCAAAACAAAGAAGGCTCAAGTAACTGAAAAGGTAGGGACATGGTTCTCTTCTGCAGGGTTGGTACCTCCCGCCTCCCCTTTGCCTCCCTTGGAGTTAGGGACAGAGCGCTGCTACTAACTTTTCCCCATCAAGTTACTCCTTTTCCCCATCAAGCCTTTATTCAGTCAGATGTGGCAGAATTCACGGGTGCCAATCTCCCAGGTGCTTGCTCTCGGGGGGAGCTGGGCACGGGCACAGCTGGGGAGGGTGGTGGCCTGTGGGGGCCTCCCCAGGATACCCCCCAATCTTGGCTCTATCACATCTCTTAACACCGGGGCTTTCTTCTTTGGGTTTTGAAGCTAGAATTTAGGACTACAGAGTTCATTTGTTGGATGAAGAATAAAGCCGGGTTCCTTAAATGCACATCCACTGATGGCTAATCTAGAAAGAGGCTCTTTAAGAATAGAAGAGTCCCTTGATTCTGGGAGAAAGCAGTGGTAGACATGGAAACTAACGTGGCTGATTTATTTTCGTCAGTTCCAGCAGCTGTCTGATTTTCATCCTAGTCTCTGTCTTCGTGCTGTTAGGGGTCTGCAGGTCACCAAAAATGCCTTTCCGGGCCAGCGCATTCCCACAGGCTCTTATCAACAAACCCAGAATGTTCTGTTTATCTCATGCAAAGATCTCATGCAAACAGGAAAGAATTTACATCTTAGCTGTTTTTAAAAGCATCCATGAATTAGCTTCTGGTATAGGGAAAGCAAACTTTATTGCAAACTAAAGGTATCTGGGCAATTTCCTTCTTTGCTCTCTCCATTATTGAGTATATTTATAATTCCCTAAGCAAAAAAAAGTCCCCTCACAGCCGCTCTTGTACATTCCTGCAGAGAATTCCAAACCCCATGGTAGTGATTAAGGTCACCTAAATACATAAATAGCATAATGGCCTCCCTTCATGAAGAAATAAAAGCCAAATTTGGCTTCCACATAGTGGTATTATTGAGTCCTATTTTTAAGAAATTCTGATTAGGAATAATTTGAAGACAAAAGAAAAATGAATGCTTCTAAGGTAAAAGAAGGTTGAAAAAATCCTAATTGTGATTGTTATTTTTTGTCATTACTGTTAGATAAAAATGGTTGGATTGAATGATTGGAAAGCCTCATTCTTGTAAGTATGATTCTTTTACACTATTTCTGTTCTTTTCCTAACTAAAATGTTTATAGTTCAATAACATTATTGCAGCATAATATCATTTTTAAAAACCCCATGTGCTCCAGCTCTATTAAATGTTGATATTTTCCCATATTCACAGGCTAGTGAGGCTATATGGTGGTGAAAGGTCCAGACTTCAAAGTGATGCTGTATGCATGCAGTGCGTGTTCAAGGACCTAAGTAAGTTCCTTGCTGCTGGCTTTGGGCAAGTTACTTAACCTCTATGAGCTTCAGTTTCTCAAATGTAAAAAGCATAATTATATCTCATAGAGCTTTTTTTTTTTTTACAATTTATTTTATTTTAGTATCATTAACCTACAATTGCATGAGCAATATTGTGGTGATTAAACTACCCCCTTCATCAGGTCCCCCCCACCAACCCTATTACAGTCACTGTCCATCAGCGTAGTGAGATGAGAATCACTACTTGTCTTCTCTGAGCTGTACAGTCCCCCCCCGTGTCTCATAGAGCTTTTATGAGTTTGTAACTATATTAACATGTGTAAAGAACTTACGGAAGTGCCTGGCATACAAAAATTACTCAATACCTGTTAATTATAATAATTTACTTAAGATTAAGAATGATAAAATCTGGAGATTCAGTTGAAAGCTACTGAGGACACCTGCTTGATTCCCTCTCTCTCCATAGTAACTGTCATTTTGAACTTGTTTTTCATTTCCAGGCCTGCTTTTGTGTCATTACTACTATGCTTGTAAAAATAAGGGTCCACATGTACTATTTGCGTTTTTGTGTACTTCTCAAACTTTATATTCATGGTATTATACTGTTCAGATTGTTATGTAACATTTCTTTCCCTCATCGTCGAGCTTTAGATGCGTTTTTCTTAATTTATTTAGTAAGTGCTTTGTTCTGTGAGCAGATCGCTACTCATTCTCTAGTTGATGGGGTATTTGGACTGCATCCAATTCTTTTGCTCTTAGGAACAATGATCCAGTGAAATTTTTTGTACAAAAATCCTTGTATCCTTGCACTTGAGTTTCTCTGGACTCTATATTTAGAGTTGAGTGGCTGGGTCAAAGGAAATGGATCTTTTCTCTTTTATTGGGTGTTGCTGAATTGCTCTCCAAAGCCAGTTGTCCCAGTTGAGTGTTAAGATGCCCCATGTGTTCAGCCTTACCAAAAGTCGGTTAACACACTTTTTTATTTTCCCAGTCTGATGGGTATGACACAATCTCTTGTTCTGATTTGTTTATTTCTAGTTTCCAAATAGGTAAAGTCTCTTTTCATAAGGTTATTGGGCATTTAGATTTTTGTTTCTGCAAATTTTCTATTCATATTCTAGGCTCACTCTTCCACTAGGGTATTGCTTTTTTTTTTTATGATTGGTGTGTAGTTTTCTTTTGTTTGGTGAATATATTTTGGATATAAATCCTTTGTTCATTATGTGTCTTGGAAATATCCTCTTTAGGTCTGTGACTTGTTTTTTTTTTTTCATTTCCTATATATTGCTTTTTAAAATAGCCTTCCTGTAATTTAGTTGAATTAATCCATCTTTCCCCTTATGGTTATGATATTTTTGGCTGATTATTTAAAAGTCTTTCTTACCCTGAGGTCATAAAATATTCTCCTTTAGATTTAAAAACAACTGAAGTCTTAAAGTTTGCCTTTCATATTTAGGGTTTTAATAAAGTTGAAAAAATATATTTTGCATATGATGTGAGGTAGAAATCTAAATTTATTGTTTCCTTGATAAACAGTTATGCCAGCGGTGTTTATTGAATAGTTCACCCTTTCCCCCACTGATCTGTAATGCCATCTCTGCCATATTTCAAGTTTCCTTCCAAGCATGGGTCTATTCTGGGGCTGTCTGTGCTGCCCCAGTGGTTTATTTGCCTGTCCCTCTGCCAATATCCCACAGTCTAGCTTGCTGTAGCTTAGATTATATCCTGCCCCTCTTCTCACAGCACACAATTATGCTCTCTTCTTCCTCTTCAGACATTTAAAAATTTCAGATTTACATTCTTGGTCTTATATGCTTCCCTGTTAATTTTATGATAGCATGCCAGTTTACAAAAGAAGGTGTGGAGATTTTAGTTGAAATTGCCTTAAAATTAGAGACTAATTTGGGTGAAATCCCTTATTTAAAATTTGAATCACCTTATCCTTAAGTGTGTAGTATCTTTCAAATCTCCTTTTATGTTGTTTGATCATATTATATGGTTTTTTCAAAAAAATTCCTGTGTCGCTTTTAGTTAGATTTCTTTCTAAGCTCTTTATGGTTTTGTTGCTATGACTGATCACATATTCTAATATTCTAATGCAGCATAGAAATGTTATTGACTTTTATGTGCTATTCTTGTTTCTAACAATTTGGTTTCATTGGCATCTATTTTTTTTCTAGTTCCTATGAATTTTCTTTGTAACAATCATATTTTGAAAAAAAAACTATATCTTTTTTCCAATATTATTTTTACCCCTTATTTTTTTGTCTCAGAAATCTATTACAATGTATAATAGAAATGAATATAAGCGAAATTTTTGTCTTCTTCAATTACAATACTCCTAAAGTTTAACCATTATTTTATTAAATACCTTTTCCTTTATATTATTTTGATCATTTTTATTATGAATGAGTCTTGCATGTTTGTTTCTGCTCATTAAGAATGCTCTTGATCTTAGCCTCAAGGCCAAAATGTGATCTAATTCTTCACAATGTTATCATCTTTTTGATCCTGATTATATATATTTGACTTTTTCTCTGCATTATATATATATATGCTATATATTTGGGTCAGACGGGATTGTCTACATGTGAAATTTCTCTTCTGTTCGGTAGTTCCATGATCATATTTTAAAGAAGAGAAAAATCACAGTCACCAAACAATCTGCCTGAGATACTAAGAAGTGGCTTCCAGGAAACCCAAGTCTAACAAATTCATTGTGGACATGTCCTAAATCCTACATGTTCATCACAGGCTATTTATTTTTATAGCCTCATGTTGGATTAGGCAAACATTTAAATTTGAGTTGCCTTTTTCTGGAGGTAAAATTTTTATTGTTTCCTTGATAACAGGAAAATAATTTACTGAGTTACTATAGACTTTTCAAACTGCTGAAGTTTTGGTAGTCTACAGCAGGAGTCAGCAGACTTCTCCTGTAAAGGGCTGGGTGATAAATATTTGCAGCTCTGAGGGCCTTACGGTCTCCCTGTCACAATCGCTCAGCTCTTCTGCAGTGGTACAACCACAGCAATACACATGAATGGAGGCGCCTGTGTGCCAGCAAAACACTGCTCACAAGAACAGGCAGGGGCTGACTCTACCCCACAGGCCGTAGTTTCCCGCAGCCTACTCCACAAATACCTGCAGAAGTGGGTTCTAAGTTAGATGTGTGAGAATATAAAATACTATCATATAAAATATTATATCCATCAGTGAAAAAGTAACTCCATTTTTTACATTAATTGTTAAATAGAAATGAAATATTTAGAAGTTTCACATGCAGTCAATTTCTTTTCTTAATGTTAGACTCAAAATGAACAAGGCGCGTGCTCAGAAAATTAGAGGGACACATTAAGCTTTGCTAGGACACTGCTGATCAATAAATATTAATTAGTCTACACTGTATAACTCATTAATAGTAATAGCAATAATTAATGTCTTCAGATTTACAAAATGTAGTTCTTTGGGGTACGGTTCTACTAGAATCCGGTGGAAAGCAAAGGTTCCCTTTGGCATCTAGATTGTTTCAGGATGTATGTCCGACTCAGACGTGATACTAGTAAGACCGTGACCCTCGAGAAAGCAAGAAGGGCCCTAAATTATAACATAGACATTCCGATGTTAAAATATTTATATGTGCTCTCAAAAACTAGCTACCAAAGAGGGGAATATAGGATTTACTGTAAGTAGTATGGAAAGCTCTCTGGGAAGTATTGTTCCTGTCGGGGAGTGAAAATCGCAGGGAAGGGTCGTGAGCAAGGGCAGGTCGCAGGCTGGGGTCCGTCCTCAGCCTCCCCTTTTTGTCCATCTAATGCCAGCAACTCTCACCTGAAATAACGTGTGTTTTATGACCTCACATCTTGCCTCCCAACAAAATCTACATACAAGAGGGCATCACATTTTCACGGTATTTGCCATTCTTTGTAAGAGTGTTTGAAGTTCCAACTTAGTGCTTCTTGTGCATTGAAAAACAAATATCCTTTACTACAAGGGATTCCAAGTACCTGTGGAGAGACTGGACTGTACGGGGGTAGAGGGGAGGATATTTTGGGATGAGCTGGCAGGTGTCTTGGGGCCCCTGGAGTCACACCTTTTAGGTTATGGCCTACGGACCGGGCTGGTGGTGGTAGGGAGGGTACACGTGGTAAACAACCAAGTGTTCGCGTGATGAAACCCAGAACAAACCAAAGCGGGGAATTCAAGAAGCCAAGTTCACGAGTCACCCGGCGGGTACGGTTTCCGCTTCACCCTCGTGATGTTCCTTGTCCTCAGGAGGAACAGCAGGGCTCCCTGCCGCTCAGCAGCGCGTCTGTCCTCCCGAGGGACGCCGGGCGTCACGCACGGGAGCAGAAGCTGGTCCGGACGCAGACTGCCTAAGGATTCTAAGTTGAGCTGCTTTTAGAGGTCTGGGGGTTGAAAAGAATCCGGTCTAAGGTTTTATGGAATGAGTCTTAGGAAGTTATGTGTCTATGATCTTATCCTCACTGAAAACAATTACTGATTTCTTCTAAAAGAAAAAGATAATAAAATAAGTGCATATCTCTAAGGTTTATAGGAATTATATACTGATGTCAAAGAGGTTACTGAGAACTTGGAAATTTTTTTTTCTGGAAAAGGCTTTCAAGGGTTCAAAATGACATAAATAGAAACATCAAATCATACAATGCATGCTGAGTATTTTTTGTGTGTCTTCTCAAAATATTTGGTTTTTGAGGTAGGTGTAAGACCTGTAATGTAATTAAAATGAGCATAAAAATTTACATTAGTATAAATCCCTTGATTCTAGTCAGTCCCTCAACATTTATATTATATTACATATATATTAAATAGGTACTATGTTATGTATATGTAATATTTCCCAATTTCATGTTTAAAGAAAAAAGTATAACTGGATCAGGTTTTCCACATGCCAACTAGTATAGCGTCACCCCTGGAACTAAGGATGCCTTATGGACATGGAGAATAAGTAGCAGTGTAGGCAAACTGGGTTTCTGTCTTTGAGCTGAAAGCATTTACAAGTTGGGGGTTAGGGGCACCCATAGAATTTCTGTGTATAACTCTGACTCCCCCAAAACTTAACTACTAATAGCTTCCTGTTGACCAGAAGCCTTACTGATAACATAAAGTCAATTAACATATTTTTTATGTTATATGTATTATGTACTATATCCTTACATGAAGCTGGAAAATGTAAAAGTAAAGTAAAAAGTATAGTATAAAAGTAAAAAGCATAAGGTAAGAAAAAACGTATTTTCATATTGTCACAAATATCCAAGAAATTTTCCAACATTTATTGAAAAAAATCCACATATAAGTGGACCCATGCAGTTCAAACCCACATTGTTCAAAGGTCAACTATACTTGTTATAAGGCTTGAGAAGATGTTTACATATTCACTTTATAGTCAACCCAGTGTTTTTTCTTTAAATATAAAATAAACACAATTCTCTGATGGTATTAAATTATGTATATAGAGCTGTCTACATATAGTTTCTTTATCACTCTCCATTGAAGACACTCCAGTAAAATAAGAAACAGTGTCCCTGTCTTATGACTCTAGATAGTAAGCTCTTGCACCTAGGGAACAAAAGTCTAGAATTGAAATACCACATAAGCTGGGTAAAGATGGGATGGTGTTATATAATTTTATCGGAACTAAAGAGAGAGAAGTTAGGAAGAGGCAAGGGGCATGAAGACATAGCTTTGCAAAGTTCAACTTACTTAAAAGATTCAGAAGTAATTAGTCTAAGATTCCTGCAGTGAGTCCATATTAATTATCAATTAATTAATGACTTGCTAGGACCCAATATTCTGATTCTAGCAGCTCTCCTCTAAAACAAATACCTAATGGCTTCAGAGGAAGTCCCACTTAAGTCAGGACTGACGCATAAAAAGAAAGAGGATATTTTACATTCTGCTCAGTGCTGAAAGCACAGTAATTCAAAATTAGCTTTGTATCATGTGAACAGTTCAGTTGTTAAAGACCCCTAATATATATTTCCTAATAATATGGATCAGGGTTAATATATAGTCAAATCACTCTTGACTAAAGGAATATGACATTTTCTTCTAAATGCTAAGATGGAAAATGATTAAATTAAGATGATTTTTTAGGGGAAAAGATCAATTTTCCATTCTCATTTCAGTTTGTGGCATGTGAATGAGGTACTGCGCTTCAGTACCCTGAAGACAGCGTATCAGAGCACTGCCTTAGTCAAGTTTTTCTGACCATTTGACAAAGGGCACTTTTGGAGATCTTGTGGCCATCTCACTACTCCATAGCCACAATAAATACCAGCTTGCCGTTTTCAGATCTGCTCATGGGTATTATTTCAGTGGCATTAGCATTAAAATACATTTCTTCAAGATAAATGAATTCAACATAAGATATAAAATTATTTTTAAAAAATCCCTCTAGTTCTGGAATATACCCCTTTTTAGATTTAAGATTAACTATTAATTTGCCCCATTAGTTGCTGGAAGCAAATTCATCAAACAGCTTTTGACTAACAAGCTTTCTTGTAATGATTCTGATTTTGTATTCACTGGCTATATGCATATCCTGCTTTATGTGGCTATAGATTACATGTGTAATGTACAATCAGTCACACAATATGGAGAGTACACATTTCCCTCTGTCCTTGATTAACCCTTATTTCTCTCCTGAAGACATTTTCATGTATCTACACACACATAATCAAGCCAAATTCTGAGATTGATAAATACTTTTAAAAACAGGAATTACTTGTCTTTTAGCTTCTGATGGAATGTAAACCATAGGACATCACAAAAAAGAAAAGTCAGTCTTTCAATGTGACAAAACGCAAACTTGTATCTCTACTAGAAAAAAAGGTGGTGAAAAATCTCTCCTGAGGAAACGTGAATGGACAAATAAAGTTTTCTCATCCCAGAAAAAAGAAAATAGCCTAGGAAGGGAGCCAGAAGATTCCAAGGAGAGAGATGGAAAGTAACGCCAAGAGGCAAACACATAAAAGAGATTTAGAGATCTGACTAATTAAAAATTTAAAAGCTTTATTTGTCAAAAACATCATAAACAACCCAAATGTTCTAAGATAGAGGCCAGGCTGAAACAATCTAACTACATGTGCTGCGTAGGTGGGAATTTGATGAGACAGGAGGTCGTCCGCTGACGTCAGCTCAAGGTCACCCGCCGGAAGTGAGCTGCATCTCTCCGCTCTAAAGCACACGCCCTTGCCGTCACTCCTTTTTTCTTCTTTAGATTTCCCTGGGATCTATCTACTTCATTCTCTTTTAAAGGTTGTTTCCTTTATTATTTCCATAAATTCTGTTTCATTTTTGTATTTACTGTATTCAATGATTCTTCAATTGTTCAGTGATTTTTCTTGGTATCCTATTAAGAGTGTTTACTGAATAATTAATGAACATTCTGATTATGTTTTGTACATAGACTTTTTGTGTGTGTAGTCCAATGCTACATTACATTCTCCCTTTAATCATGAGTTTTTCGGTATATTTTCTAGGATTTTCATTGGATGAAATAATAGTTTCTGAAAATAATTGTAATTGTGTTTCCTTCCTTCCAACAGTGAAGCATCTTTCTCATATCCCACGTTTTAATGGCTGCACCAGAACTTCAGAACTGCGTGAAGTGATACAGGAGATTTCTGATATCCTTGGTTAGTCCATTAATAAGAATGCTGTGAATGTTTTTCTGTTGAAAAGGCTGCTAATGTTCTTATGTTAGTTTTCTTTTTTCTGTTTAAAAATGCTGCTTTGAAGTGGTTATTCTTTATCATTTTGAGACTGCATCTTTATCTTGGTTTTATGATTCTTTTAAACAGGAATCGGTGTTTAACTTTGCTAACAGACTTTTTAACATCTCTCCTGTGGATTTTTTTTTTATCGAAGTAAATCTTTACATCACTAGATATCTTGATGTTAATAATTTCTTGCATTCTTACTTGACACAAATGCTATCTGATTGTGACAGATAATGTCAATGTAGTTTTTTTATATTGGTTTGATTAAAAATAACCTGAAACAAATGCTAACATGCAGATTCTGTGGCAACACACATGGAGATTCTGATTCAGTAGGTATGAGGTGAGGCTGAGAATTTGAACCCTTTCCACCATGATGGTTCTAACACATGTGATACACAGACCAAATTTTGAGGAACATACTTTATTATACTTATTAGTATTTTTGTTATTGTGGCAATGTAAAAAACTGAAATTAAACTAATTAATTTTTTCCATTTGTTTTTATTTTATGAAGACTTTGACATATTTTTATTCTTAGGTTTTGCTAACCTCATTAAATAAATTGGGGTCTTTTTAAAGATTTTTTTTAATATTGTTAACTTTTCATAAAGCATGAGAGTTTTGTCACTTACGAGTTTAAAGGAATTCATAGGTAAAATTATCTGACCCCAAGGTCTTCTTTGTTAATTTGAGAAATTCTTAGGGAGATTACATTTTAGCCTTTGCTATGGTTATTGACCTAACAAAAATTGCTAATTGCATTCGGAGATGAAAGAGTAGCCTAGTCTGGCCAGAACATGTACACAAAGGGCTTTTGTGGAATGTAGGACTGGAAAATTCATATGGAACGGTTAACGGTTGAGTGCATTGGGTTTTTTGGTCCTTATCTTCTCAAAAGAAAGAATTCAATCAAGACACAGACTTGGAGCAGTCTTCAGCACTATTGGGGTTAGGATTGGTTTTTTAAATGGTGCAGAGTACCTGCCCACATCTTATGTCATTTAATTGACATGTTGATGGACAGTTTCAGGTTATATAACCTTTTTCCTAGTGTGCAGGCTCTTACCCATAACTACCCAAGCGGAAACCCCCAGGGGGCCAAAACAGCAATGTAAATTGATTGTAATTATGGCATAACGAACTCCCAGGTAGCTCTGGGTCACCTTCTGGGTCTTAGTGCACCAACCTGTGTGGGTGGCCTGGAAGCCCTGTTAGGCTTTTTACATTTTGTTTGGCCCTGATAAGGCAGGAGACTGAACCACGAACAGGAGGGGCATGTTCTGCCATGAAAAGGGGGGAGGTGGGAGGGGGAGGATTGTCCAGGACATGGTGGGACCTGCTCATGTCTGCCTAGCTACCTGACAGGACCTGCTTATGGAGGGCATCCAAAAGGCAGACAATGAGTAGCTTACAAAGAATTTCAGTGTACATTATACAATGTTATGTTTATGACAGCACTGTGACTTAGGTTTTATCTCCATCCTTACTTTGTGAGAGAGGAAACCCAGAATTAGAGTCTGGGCACCGATTAGGAAGCAGACCCAAGTGAGTGTAAGAGAAGACACCTTGATAAAATGCTGCAGTGCACCCTGGAGAGGGCTTGGGGTCAGACGAGAAGGGTGGAGCCCTGCCAGCCTCACGAGCTGGGGTGCCATCTCAGAACTTTTGGTGTCTGGTTAATCTGATCCAATCCTGTGGTTATTTTACACCTCCACACAGGGGCTCCTCTAAGTGTTGTGAGGCTTGGAGCGTATATCCTTTTAGAGGTTATCTTTAAGAAAAATAATTTTTTTAATTGCATTTTTGTAAATTTCATAGAAATAAGACCATGTTAACACTAGAGCCCCTCCCAGTAACCCATGCAAGGATGGGGCCATTTAGCTAAAGTGTCTTTAGCTTCATGATAACAATTGCTTCTGACTTTGGGTAAGTATTTAAACTTAAAGGATGGTTCAAGAGGCATTCGCTAAAGTATTAACTGAATTTCACACTTTGGTCAGAACATTATGGACCTCAAGTTATATGAGTAAGGAAGTTACGATATATACGTATAACACAACATGGGCTTGGGGGCACTGACCCCCACACAGTCAAAAATCCATGTAGAACTTTTGACTCCCCAATCTTAAGTACTAATAGCCTACTGTTGACCAGAAGCCTTACTGATAACATAAAGTTGATTAATACATATCTTGCATGTTACATGTATTATATACTGTATTCTCACAGTAAATGCAGGAGAGAAGAAAATCTTATTAAGGAAATCACAAGGAAGAGAAAACACATTTGCACTACTGCACTGTGTTGATTAAAAACTGTGTATAAGTGGAAGTGCACAGTTCAAACCCATGTTGTTCAAGCATCAACTTTTTTTTTTTTCTCTTTCCCTGTAATGGTAAAGTCAGGCAAATTTGAATAGGAAAATAGTGTGACTTGTTCTGATAGGCTCATGAATTTTTATGGAAATTTGCCAAATTCTTCTGTGCGAGCAAGAGAAACTCCATTTTAAAAAGGCCACCTTAAGAGAAAAGCCCCAACCCCGACCTAGTTCTAAGAAAACTTTGTTCCAGTTACTGGAAAAACCACCCATTGTTCCAGTGACCCTCACCCCAGATAGTTCCCTAGCAACGACCTCAAGGTCCAGACACTCAAGGTCCAGATGCTCCTGTCCCTTAAAGATAACATACCTTACATGTTACATCAGCCGGCAGCTTAGCACCAGCCGGACTCAACCAATAAAGAACGTAGAAGCCACCCTTACTTTAAATCATCCAATCAGCAGAGGTCAGGTGCAAGTTCCTTTCTTCCTGCACCTTGTAATGCATAAAAGCTTTGACTGCCCTGGGCTCGGGGCTCACATTCCTGACCCGCTGCGTTGGTGAAGGTTGTGGGTCTGAGCTCGAGCTTGAAATAAATGACCCTTTTGTGTTTGCATCGGAATCGGCTCCTTGGTGGTCTCTCGGGGACTTGCGACTTGGACACAACACTTCTATGTCTCACATAGTGCTGAAAAGATATGTTTGAAAGGCAAAACACCTCCTCACCTTCTCCACCGTTACGGACAGAATCATGTTCTCCTAAATGCATATATTGAAGCCCTAGCTTGCAATAGGATGGCCCCGGTACACCTCCCTTTATTATGCCTTGTTTCACTGAGCTTCACAGATACTGTAATTTTTACAAATTGAAGGTTTGTGGCAACCCTGTGCTGAGCAAGCGTATCAGCATCATTTTTCCAACAGCAGTGGCTCTCTTCACGTCTCTGTGTCACGCTTTGGTAATGCCTGGAATATTTCAAACTTTTTCATTATTATTTTATTTGTTATGGTGATCTCGGATCAGTGATTACAACTTACTGAAAGCTCAGATGATGGTTAGCATTTTTTAGCAATAAAGTGTTTTTAGATTACAGTGTGCACATTATTATTTATTTTACACATAATGCTGCTGCATACTTAATAGACAGCAGTACAGTGTGAACATAACCTTTATATTCACTGGGAAACCAAAAATTTCATTTGACTGGCTTTATTGTCATATCCGCTTTATTGTGGAGGTCTGGGACCAAACCCGCCCTATCTCCCAGGTGTGCCTGTTCTTGGAGATGGGGCCTTTGGGAGGTAATTAGGAATCGATGAAATCATGAGGGTGGCCTCATGATGGGATTCATGCTCTTATAAAAAGAGACTGGAAAACTTGTTCTCCATGTAGTGAGAAAGTGGCCATCTATGAGCCAGGAGGAGAGCTCTCACAAGGAACAGATCTCTGCAGGACCTTGACCTTGTATCTTTCCAGCCTCTAGAACTGTGAGAGAAAAAAAATTCTATTGTTTAAACCAACCAGTCTGCAGTATTTTGTTATGGCACCTGAGCTGACCACGATACCCACAGTATAATTAGTTTCTAAAATGAAACGTGCAAAGAAAGCTAAGTAGAGTAAAAGTACCACGTGAGATGTACATTTATCAGTAAGAATTAATATCTTTTTAGTAGTTTAAATCACTTAATTATCCAGTCTGCTGAGAAAGTCGCAGCTTGGATTTTATATTTGTACTGCTGCAACAGTCTTCAGGGGTGACCCCATGAATCTGGACTCTTCTACATTTTATATAATTGCAAAGCTCATTTTTCTTTAAAAATCTACATTGACTTTTATCATATATTCATTCATTCACTCATCCATTCACTTATTCTTTCATTTTGGAGATTCAAAGGCAATGAAGTCAGAGGCAGAGCTGGAGATCTAGTGCACATGCATTTACATCTGCAGACGAAATACTTCAGCACAGGTGTGGATTATGTACAGGGAGCTGTGAGGTCCGGAGGGAAAGACATTTCTTTTAGTTGGGTGCAGGAGTCAGAGTCTGAGCCGGATAATGGTGTCTGAACAGGATTTCAACAGGTAGAGATGAAGAAAAGGGCAACTCAGAGATGAGGGAACTAAATTCACAAGGCAGAAAGGAGAAAATGGTAAGCTCCTTAAGGACAATGACATGCAGCTTGGTTTTAGTTTAGCTTGTAGGTAGGGAAGATAGAGAGGCAAAACTAATTTTAAACCATATTGCGAATGGTTTTTAATCACAGACTAAGGGTCACAGGTTTTGTTCTGCAGATAAGGGAAAAGACTGAGGTCAAAATTCTATATGCGGGAGGAAAAGGAAATTGGGGATATGTACTAAGAGAACAGTAATTATTACTAAGCCATAATGTTAAAGGGAGTCCCAAAAGGAGGTATTTTAGTCCTGCATTGCACCATACTTCACTTTTTTGTATGTTTCTCTCTCTTTCCTTTCAAATTAAACCATATTCCTACATTATAAGGGCAGGGGTAATTATTTTTATCTTGACGATGTTTGACATTGTGCCTAATATACTGCTAAGGACATTTAAGCATTTAAACATACTGGATTACCTATTGCTTTTTGCAATATTCAAATACTTAGAAAAATAATCACAGCAAACACTTATTACATTTGGAATGGACACGTCTGGATGCTTTACATGGATTATTCATTTAATCCCCACAATAGCCACATAGGTAGTAACCAAGTGAGGTAGCGTTCATTCGACAGGTGAAGGCAGAGCCGTGACATACAGGTGAGTGTACTTCGACCCCGAGGAATCTTGAAATCCACCTTGAGTTCTAAAAGTCTGTAGCAAGTTAAGCCATTTTATTGCATTTATAAAGTTTGTTTCCTAAGGACAGACTTTTTATAAAGCATCATGTCACGTAGTTTGGGGGGAGGGTGGTAAGGCTTGTTTGTTACCAACAATTGTTAGGAAAGTTTTATTTCCCTCTTCTTTAATGTAACAATCTTCTATAGAAAAGAAAAAGCTCATATTTTGTCTCCAGAAGGTATGCTAGGTAGATTATTTGAAAAATCATAGTTGGGCATTTCCTAATTTAGAAACATTAGGTTTAAGGTTGCTAGTTAGAGCCTAACTCGTATAAAAGAAAAATCTCAAAAAAAAAAAAAAACCAGTGCTGTTGAGGATGTGGAAAAATTAGAACCTTGTATATTACTAGTGGGAATTTAAAATGGTGTGGTCACTATGAAAAACAGAATGGTGGTCCCTCAAAAATTTAAAGAATTACTACATGATCCAGCAACCCCAGTTCTGGGTATTTACCCAAAAGAATTGAGAGCAGAGTGTCAAAGAAATAGCTGTCCACCCATATACTAGCAGTGTTGCTCACAACAGCCAAAGGGAGGAAGCCAGCCAAAGGTCCATCAATGATTAAATGGGTAAAGAAAGTGTGATACACTCATATACCACGGAACATTATTCAGCCTTAAGAAGAAAGAAAATTCTGACTCATGTTACACCATGGATGAACCTTGAGAACACTATGCTAAGTGAAATAAGCCAGTCACAAAAGGGCAAAGACTGTGAGAGTCCACTGACACAGGTGCCTAGAAAAGTCAAATTCACAGAAAAGAGAAGGGCTATTGATTGCCAGGGGCTGGAGAGAGGGGAGGATGAGGTGCAGTTGTTTAATAGGATATAGTTTGTTTTTGGAGATGAGGAGAGTCCTGGAGATTGGCAGCACACTGATGTGAATGCACTTAACAGTATCAAAGTGTACACTTAAAAATGGTTAAGATGGTAAGTTTTTATAGGTGTTTTCACCATAGTAAAAACAATTAAACCCTTAATTCAGGTACTCTTACATAAAGTATAAATCTATTTTATTATCATTTTTCCATATGGCTTTTGAACAAATGGACCCCAATATGCAGAAAACCCCCTTTATGTTGCACAGTTTTGGCTGTATGTATGGTACACACACAGATTCAAAGCTGAAAAAGTAGAAAACAGGCACGAACAAAGGGTAAAATGAGTAAGTGCTTATATCCCAGCTACTAATCATGGGCTGAACTGTTCCAAGTGGGAACTTTTGGAATGCTTTAATTTAGGTTTCCTGATAAAGAGCCTATTTTTGACTTGAAGTGAAGCACAATTAATTCTACTTAGGCTTCAGTAATGATGATATTACTGGGACCTGATTATACTTTATAATGATACCTGATAGGGTAATCTCTCAAATGTTTCATTGGCTCTGTGAAGGGATCACTGTGTGACCTGCATCTAGAAAGTCCACTCTCTGAAGAATTCTCTATGGTTGGGCTGTTATTGTGAGGCCAGGGTATGTGTTGGAACTTGATGAAGCCCTTTCTGGGCATGGTTGTCATAACTCTTCCTGTTTACAATGAATCCTGTCTTAATTGGGGCCTGATTTATTTTTATGTGAAATCTGAGAATGTGTGCAATATTCATATCTCATGTACAGACGCACCATAGTGGGCAGTAGTCCTGCCATTATCTATGGATTAATTCTAATTTGATAGAATTATCTCTCTTCAGAGATAGCTTATGAAAGATGTTTAAGAGAACAGATTTCCATACTAACTTTGCATTTAATCAGCTATTTCATATTTATTCCAGGACTGCTGCAAAGAATCCCATGGCTTCTTATTATTCATAGCGGCAAGACAAAAATGTATGCAACCTTTATTTTAGGAGGTGGCAAGAGGTCTCAGAGATTACCCTTCCCATGTTAATATTTCAGAACTGTATTATTTTGGTGTGGTGGTAAAAAAGAAAAGTAACTTTCAGGATTCTTCAGTATTCTTCTCTCTCCTTATTCTCAAAAGCATCTTTTGTGTAACTAAAATTCTTTTAGTGCCTCTGCAGTTATTGAAAAAGCTTTTATTTATAATGTTTCACAAGGGAAAAAATTGAGTTTTTACCATTTGAAATGAAAATACAAAATAGAGAGTTTACTCCTTTAACTGCATTGATTTTAATCCCTTCAGCTGCAGGTGACAAACTAGATTCCAGAAAGGATTTGAGGACATTAGTGAATGAGCACAGCAACCATATGACCACATTCCCTGGTTTGCTCTGTTTACCATCTTGCTTTTATTTTTTATTTGCTAATAATTATACATTTAAAAGAATACCTCTTAAAACTTAACATCTTATGTACAGTACATGCATACTCCCGATATTACTATTTAAGTAGTCACTGCATTACTATCTGAAGTACGTAAAATATTTAATTGCGTAGACAGGTATGAGATCAACCGGAAGGAGATTTTCAAGTCTTTACTCTCTAGGTAGTCGCCTAATTCATGAAGACATGGGAGGATATTTTGTGTTGTCAGCTGTGCACTACAATGTGCTTGTATGACTGCCAGCACCAGGAGCTTAGGCAAATCTTTCTCCGGTAGGTGTATTTTGTAAAGGCTCCACAGTTACTCTGATGTACAGCCTATCAAAGAACCGCTGCCCTAGAAATGTGTCCCAACAATGCTCCTACAAGAAGAACAGTGTGTGGGTGGCATGAACCCAGAGGCAGGGCTCCTGGGAATTCGCAGCAGAAAGCACTACTTGACTGGAGGGCACTTGGTATCAGCTCAGCACTTGCCTCTAAGAAGTTACCATTTTGGCACAAAGGCTGAAGCTATTTGCCATTCTGATTTAAACTGCTCACTTTCTTTGCACAGTAATTATAATCCATATTCTTGGACAAATCTGTTCTTCGTGTTGCTACAAAGTAGTAGCATATGACTTCATGCTATTTCAACAAGTTCATTTTCTTCAGTTAATGTAAATACTTGAACTTGGTGTCTTTTCTTTTCCAGAAATAACTATCGTCTTATTATCAGTAATTTAGGTTCACACCCAGAAAATATGCTGTAGGTCAAATTTGGTAATATTTGGTAGTATTTCCCTTTTAGTCTCACTGCCTAAAAAGAAGACTTTTTGCCAGTGATTAGGCCACAAACCCTGTATTCAGAGTGTTTGAATCCAAGTCCTAGGTCTTCCACTTCTTCTGTGATTTTAGGAAGATTATGGAACCTCTCTGTTGCTTCAGTTTTCCCATTAGTTAGTATGTAGATAAGAGTTGTGACAAATAAATGCATGTGAAGCAATTAATAGTCTACCAGTGCATGGGAAACCCTCAACAGTGTGGATTATTATTATTGTTAGTAGTAGTAGAATTTAGAACTATTGTCTTATATCACCTTTCCTCAAAGTGACCTTTTTTGGCAGTAGAAATTTCAGAAATTTCTTGTTTGTTTTAAATGTAGTCTTGTTAGCACTTTGGGAGTTATTTATCACTGTTTAAATGTACATACAGCTTTTTTTACAAAAAAGATATGACTATTACTTGGTTCCAAGACCTAGATATCTCTGGATGATTTTATTTTTATTCATCCATCTGTCCTTTATCTATCCATCTATCCAACAGATACTTGACTAATGCTTCCACGGGTGAAATAAAGGTGATTAAGGCACATTATCTGCCTTTGATGATCTCCCATTCTCTGATGGGAGACACAGAAAGGTACGCGGGCAATTATAATGCTGAGTGTTAAGTCTAATGAAAAGACTAAGCTTGAGGTGCTACAGGCAGCACAGAGGGTGAGTTTCAATACCATGAAGGTCCGGGAAGGCATTCAGTGTTAGGCAGGAAAACAGATATGAGCGGGGTGGAAAGAAAATAAGGCCAGAAAACCCACTAGAAGGGACTCAACGAGTTAACCAGTTAAAAATAAAAAGCTCGAAGGCCAGGAGCAACTTGGCCTAAAAGTCTGAATATCCCCCAGATAAAGAAAAGTATCTCAGCATAGCCTTGTTTTCACTGCGTCAATTAGAACATGCCGTTGTAAGATTCACTTTAGCACCTGCTCAAAGGCCCTGCTTATTCAGGAAGAATTCTATCTTAAAGCTAAGATTGGGTTTGAATCAAACGGACAGTGGTTCAGCCCACACTGGAGGCAAGGCAGACATCTTAATTAATGTATTTCCAGACAGAAGCTGATATCCTAGAAAGAAGTCAAAGCAGTATATTTCTTGTGTTGAGTTAAAAAAAGAAGAAACTTAATGTCTTATCAAAGATGAACATTCGGGAACAATTTGGCAGGTCCGCACCTGGCTCTTTGTGGCTTTCCTGAAAATCCTCAACCGCCTATAAAACCCCAGACCCTAAACCTTTCAGTGCGCCCCTCTCTCTGAGGTCACCCGCACTAAGAGCTTTCCTTTAGCTTTTTCCCAATCTTTCAGCGCTCCTCCCTCCGAGGTCGCCCGCACTTTCTAAGTGCGTAGACTTTCTCTCTTTCAATAAAACCTAAACCTTTCAAGGTGCCTCTCCTCCTGGAAGTTGCCTGCTGCACTTTTTCTCTCTTTAAGTAACTTTAAATAAAACTTTTACTCTGTTTCACTACTGTGTCTCTGCCCTTCAATTCTTTGTGGCGATGGGGACAAGAACTGAGGAAATATACAAGGCTCCCCCAACATTCAGCGTTTCTAGTAATGATCAATTTCTTTAAAAGGTATTGTTGTTTAGTTGACCTCAGCCAAAAATTACCTTGGATAAATACATTTACAGCCTTATAGGAAACAGGGCAAACCTGGCTTCTTTCAAGCAGGAAGAGAGAAATGTCTTTTTCAATCTCATGGCTATTTTACTTTAGGGAGCAGAACACACTGATTATGGCTATTTTGTGCTTCTCAGTCCTGTTTGGAAAAGGGTGTTGGTGTATTTTATACAGCTGAGTTTAATAAATCCCAGTACTTACCACTGTGATTCACTGCATGTGAAGCTGGCTTGTCCCCTTGATCACAAGAGAAATGCAAGAGGGTTATATTTTAAAAGTACTTTTTTTTCTGTACAAACCACATGCAAACTAAAAGCTAGTCTAAGCATTAATAAGTATTTTAAGTCCTATAAATCGTAGGTATAGTGTGGCCATAGAAATATTTTTTTAAGTCTTTTATTTTTATCTAGTGAAATGGGTCACTAGTTACATAGAGTCTTTATAGTTTTGAATTTGGAAAGCTGTGTGTTTTTAGAGTGTTTGCTTACGAGTGTGAAACGTCAGGGCCTGTGCTCTGATTTTTCTTTCATTCAAATGCTGCTGGAAACAAAAAGTCTTATTATTTTATCACTGGAATTTACAGATACTTAATGTATCTGTGAATCAGTAACAGATTGGTTTTTTAAAAGAAAGAAAGAACAGAAACATGGCAAAATCCCTGAATGTCACCGATCCTGGGACATTCAGCCCCTACATTCAGTTTAGGACCAATGTGGATGTTGCCATGGGCACAAGCGCCCGGCAGCTGCACAGGGTAATGATGACAAGGCTTGCCAGTGTCACTCGTGGTTCTTGGTTGTCTTTTTCCTCTTTCTCCTTAATCTGTTTGAAGAACTGTTCTTGTACCTCTTAAAACAGTGAAGAACCAAGCCACACACTCATGCCTTATTTACGAACCAGAAATCAGGAGACCACATCTGCTTTGGAATGTAACCATTACAGCTCACACACACACACACACACACACACACACACACACACACACACACACACAC